>NW_026464321.1:0-14731 GCF_026875155.1 Cherax quadricarinatus
GGGGCACTTAAAATTTGGGGGCCTGGGTGGCTGGGGAGGCTTTGCTCGTACATCCAAACATTTCACTTTTTTACCATTTTTTTAGTGGGTTTTTTTGCAGTGAACTGTGAAATAAGTACCATGGCTCCAAAGAAAGTCCTAGTAAAGCTCCTGTGGTAAAGAAAGCGGGGGAAAACACCATGGAATTTAAACGTGAAGTGATCGAAAAGTTTGAGGGTGGTATGAAGGTGATGGAACTTGCCCGGGATGTACAGCAAAAATAAATCAACAATTACATCTATCCTGACAAAGAAAGAACAAATCAAAGACGCTAATGTTCCCAAAAGGAGTAGCTTTTCTAACAAACAAAGGACACCGATAATGGAAGAGATGGAAAATTTATTTTTTATTGTGGATTAAGGAAAAATAATTAGTGGGAGACAGTGTAGTGGAGTCTACAATTTGTGAGAAGCAAAGGAGTTGCATGAGGATCTTGCAAAGAAATTGCCTGGAATAAGTGCTGCATTCAGTTTGTAAATTTTAGGGCCAGCAAAGGATGGTTTGATAGATTTAACCCCCCTCAGGGTCCAAGGCCAAAATCTAAAGTGTGCTCAGTGTCCAAGAAATTTGAAAAAAAAAAAAATTATTTTTCTTCAAAATTAAAGAGCATATTTTTGTGAGGGTAAAAGACAAAAAAAAAAATTCTGATCAGTACTTACCGAGATTACAGTGTCAAAAAGTTTGCCCAAAAATGATGTGGCGGCAACATGACGGATTCCACATACGCGCATTACATTTTTTTGGGGTTTTTTATAGTTTTTTTTTTTTTTTTCCCAAATTTTTTTTCTTTTTCCTACTAACATTTGGGGCCTGAGAGACCAATACTGTATATAATGAAATTTTATATAAACTCACTGTATTGAACACATAACTGCACTAAAGTTATTATCATATTATTGTTTTACCATTTTGGGTTTTATTACAATAAAAATCACAAATCTTGTATAATACTAATGTTCTATCATATATTTACTATTTACAATCACTGGACATAGTTTTTAGAACTGCTGGAGCTTGTGGAACTCCTTGAAACAAGGCACCATGCACACAGGAAACCTTACATTCCTCACACTTTAACCGGGGTGTCTTTGCGTCTTTGTTGCCGTCGTTTTGTTTGTGCACAGACGATGCATCTCTTCTGAGCAAATTTCTTCTGAGTTGAAGGAAGTTGTATTATGAAATGATCCCCTTTCCCCTCCTCAAACGCTTGGGTATATCCTGAGTAATTCGGGGACCTTGTTGTAGAGCAGGTGTTCTTACCTGGTACTTCATTATGAGTTGTCTGACAACAGACAAACAAAATTCACCATACGGTGGTCTGTTGCCAGTCTTTATTTGGTACTTATAAATATGCATTGAGCTTTGAAAGGGTCCATGGATGGAAGAAAAGTTTCATGTACCACTTGTAACTCTTACGAACACAGTCAACAAAACCAATCTGCATGTCACATTTGTCAACCCAGCGCATGTTTTGTGTATAATCAATCCCCTTTTCACTGGTTTTCGAATACGTTCATTAGTCACTCGATCAACTTTGCCACTGTCTTGCATTTCATTACGGTGAATGGTTGTCAACAATGTGACAAAATCGTTTGTCTGCCACCGAAATGCCATGATGTCTTTTGGCAGTAAACACCTGCACGTCATCACCACGAGCACCTGCGTTGAGCCTGGCATATGTTTAACGATTAGAACGCACTGTCCCCACACAATCTGTCTTGTTCATCACTGAAATCACTGAGTAATGGGCTTGTGTCCCAGTTACGGTATATAATGTATCCCCCTTTTACCAAGATAAGGTCCCATCATGTTTTCACTACGTCCCCTGAGATCCCCAATAACATCTTGGTATTTTTCAATGTTTTACTCCCCGTGTATCCCAACAATATCCAACACCAGGCCACTGTCACAATCACAGAGCACAAACAGTTTTATACCAAAGCGTTTTTCCTCTTGCTCGGTATATACTGTTGAATGACAGTCTACCTTTGAACAAAATAAAAGACTCTTAAATACAAGATTCTTGAATGGATAAAAGTATATGCTGAACTTTTGTTTGAGATACATAAAAAACACTTCTAATCTTGTATAACTTTTCACTTCTGTCAGGCCTGGTTTTGTCAGAGAAGTGCAACTTACGTAAGAGTAAGATAAACCTGTTCACTGGTATGATTTCACTGAGACCGGGGTAGAAATTAGCCGATCTGTGGACCAGTATGCTTTTATATTATGCTTATAGACATGAGGCATAAGCATTATTGTTGGCAAAAAGCAAATACATTTCTGCAACAGTCGTCTCTTTCCACCTGTGTAGCCCTTGACTGTGGTGATATGATCGTATTTGCCATGGTGTACTCAAAATACTTATTACTTTCCCTGAAAATATTTTTCATCAAGGGCTGGTCAAAGAAAAAATTCAAAGAATTCCAGTTCATTGGCCGTGGTTCCAAGGGGACAAGTAGGTAGAATTCCACTTTGGAGTCACCCAAAGTGGTAGGCTTGGGAACAAAATTGGGATTTTGCTGCCAATCCCACATAGGGTTTGCTGGTGGATACTGGACATCATAGGTGGTTGTGCGGTGGTTGTGGTTGTGGTGGGCGGGTGGTGAGCTCCGCTTTGTCCTTGAACTGACGAGTCAGCAAGCGTGGGTCCCAGCCTGGGCTGGTGAGTCACGCATGGGGGTGCCACTACCATCACCACTAACACCATCCACTGATGCCTGTGGTCTATCCATGCCAAGTGTAGCCACATCATCCTCACTATCACTACCTAAAACTGGTGTAGGGCCACGGGATGTACTCCGCCCCCTGGGAAACAGCAATAGGGTACATTTACCCGGGGCCGAATGCGGCGGCGAACATACCGATGCTTCACTGGGGGAATATGATTCCTCACTATCACTACTCGAATGATCGTCGAGCGCAGTAAAATCACAATCCACGTTACTATCATCATCATTACTGAAGTTAGAGGCCTGCCCACGCGAAAATATTAAATTTTCTCTTGCGTTGAGGAACAACCGACCGTGAGTCACAAGTGCCCAACCAGAGGTAGAAGGTTTAGGATCGTCAGAGTTTTCTGCACTATTATCGATATCCTGGTCATTCTTTTCGGTCACTAACTTATCAAAGCCGTAGAATTCGTTTTTCATTTCCACTTTCATCAGTGTCAGAACTATCAGATAGGAAGAGGAGAGTCCCAATTTTCCGGGAAGTGGAGCTGATTGCGACGAGGCAAAGGTGAACAAGGGTAAACTGACCGGCGTTCCCACAATGCTATGCGGGCCCCCTAGATTTTTTGTTTTATGGCGCACACCCACCATGCAGACCCATTCTCTTACATTAGGCCTATGAGCGCTTTTGCGCTAAATTTGACGGCGCTAGAATTTTGGCGTAGATCTATGGTTTGGACACTCAATGTGAAGCCGTAGATCTAAGGGGTGGACCCTGGGAAAAGGGGTTTAAAAAGCGTAGGCATACACAGTGTTGTAAGGCATGGCTAGGCTGCAATTTATGACAAATGTGCAGCTGAAAAGTATGTTCACGAATTCCAGGACTATGAAAAGGCTGAAGGATTTGAACCCCAACAAGTTTTCAATTGTGACGAAACAGGCCTGTTTGGAAGAAAATGCCCAAGAGGACCTACATTACCCAGGAGGAAAAGGGACTGCCGGACACAAACCTATGAAAGACAGGCTTACTCTTTTGTTATGTAGTAATGGGTAGTGGGGATTTCAAAATGAAGCTTTACTTGTGTATCACTCCGAAAATCCCAGAGTGTTTAAGAAAAACAATGTCATGAAGAATAGATTGTGTGTGATTTGGAAAGCTAATCATAAGGCATGGGTCACAAGGCAAATTATCAAAGAGTGGGTTAATGATGTGTTTGGCCCAAGTGTGAAAAATACCTCCCCGGAAAAGAAATTGCCACCCAAGTGCCTTCTGTTATGGGCAATGCTCCTGCACATCCTCCAGACTTGGAGACCAAGTGTTTAGGGAATTCAGTTTTTAAAAGTGAAGTTCTTGCCTCCTAACACCACTCCTCTCCTCCAGCTCATGGACCAGCAGGTCATTTTAACTTCAAAAAACTCTACACAAAAGCAGTGTTTCAAAGTGCTTTTAAGTGACTTCAGACACTCAGTTGACCCTAAGAGAGTTTTGGAGGAATTACTTCACTATCCTCCATTGCATAAGCCTTTTAGGTAAGGCTTGGGAGAGAGTGACTTCCAGGATTTTGAACTTGCTTGGGAGAAAACTGTGGCCAGATTGTGTCCAAGAGAGGGATTTTGAAGGGCTTGAGACTCACTGTGACCCTGACCCTGCCGACCCCGTGGACTCTATTGTGGCTTTGCGGAAGTCCCCGGGGTTGGAGGTGAGTGGTGAGGATGTGGAAGAGTTGGTGGAGGACCACAGGGAAGAGCTTTCCACTGAAGAGCTGCAAGAGCTTCAACTTGAACAGCAACAGACTGCAGCTGAGGAACTTGCTTCAGAGGAGGAGGAAGAGGGAGTGAAGGAGGTGCCTTCTTCAGAGATTAAAGAGGTGTATGCAATGTGGACCAGGGTGCAAACTTTTGTAGAGAAACACCAAACCCCCACAAAGCTGAAACAAGCCATACTGCAAAATGTTTAGGACAAAACCCTGTCCCTCTTCAGGGAATTTTTTAGATACCCACAAACAGAGCACTCTGGACAGTTATTTTGTGAGGCAGGCGTCCAGTGCTCTCAAACTGGTTCTAGTGGCATTAAAAAGACAAAAGAAGGGAAGTAACCCCAGAGAGGGATTACTACCTAAAGTCTTCATGGAGGGGGAAACCCTTCCAAACACTAACTCCTCCCCCTTTCCTCCTCCCTATTTTCCAGAAAACCAGCATTAGCCTTCAATAAGGGTATTAATACTTACATAATTGTAAAAAAAAATTTTTTTTTTTTTTTGAAAATTTTTATTGGGAAAAAAATTAATTTTATTTCCATTAACCCTTTCAGGGTCCGTCCCGTAGATCTACGGCTTTACGTTCAGGTCCAAACCGTAGATCTATACGCCAAAATTCTAGCAGCGTCAAATTTAGCTCGAGAAGGCTGGTAGGCCTACATCTGAGGGAATGGGTCTGGGGGTTTAGTGTGCACACCATAGAAAAAATCTGGACGCCCTCCCTGGCATTGTGGGAACGCCGGCAAAGTAGCTTTGTTCATTTTTGCCTGGCGGGAAGGAAGCTTCACTCCCCACTCACTCTCTGGCCCAATTCTGACTCTCCTCTTCACAACTTTACAGTTCTAAGACTGATGGAAGTGGGGCTGAAGACGAATTCTATGGCTTTGAACATATGGTACCATTTTGCCATATGGGACAATGGTGCCATGTCAACAATTGTATCATATGGTACAATGGTTATCATATGGGTTACAATGTACAAATACTAGTACATTGTACCATATGGTACATTATACCATATGGTACATTATACCATTATGGTACAAGGTACAGGGACCCTATGGAAATAAATCTGTCAGACTTTTTTGGGTTATCCTAGGTTCTCCCCAAACATATGCTGCTAAGTATGATATTCTATGTAACTTTATTTGTGTATAACCCAAATAGACTTACTTATGATGCCACATGCACTTTAGTAGTTTGAATTATTCAGGTGTACAGAAATACAATTACATAGATTATCGTACATAGCAGCATACATATAAAATCCTAGGATAACCCAAAAAAGTCAAGGTGACTTATTTCCATAGTTATCCCTGTATCTGTACCATATGGTGTCCTGTACTGTATGGTACCCTGTGCCTAGGTACCCTGTACGTATGGTACCCTGTAAAAGGTTCCTACGTATGGTACCCTGTACCATATGGTACCCTGTCCCATATGGTACCCTGTACCATATGGTACCCTGTACCATATTTTTATCCTGTACTGCATGGTAACCCTATACCATATAGTACAATGTACCATATGATACCTGCATACATATATACAGTGTACCATATGATCAATAGGTGTGGTTTGGCATGAGACACCAGCCAAGACTGAGTGAGTGGCGATGCAAGCTAGCTACTGATCTGCAGTTTCCGGAGACAAAGTGCTTTGTCATCCACCTCAAGGAACACGTCAGGTTCCTGTACACTTGTAAATATATATTGAACATTACTAATATACAACATTTTTGCATATTTTTGTTGTAAACAACTATTGTAAACAAAATAATAATGAAATATTAGTGTGTTTATTGTGTTGAATAAAACAGTACCTTTAGTACCATACGTACAATGAACCATATGGTATCATTGTACTGTATGGTACAATGTACCATAGGTACCATTGCATCATATGGTACCATTACACCATATGGTCCATAAGGTCCATTGCACCATATGGTAACCATTGTATCATATGGTACCATTGTACCAAATGGTGCCATTGTACCATATGGTACCATTTTTATCATGTGCCATTGTACCATATGGTACCATTGTTTCCTTTTAGTGCCCATGTACCATATGGTACAATTGTACCCTATGTCACCATTGTACCATATGGTAACTACAGGTCCTTTCCCTCACAAATCCGGCATCATTGGGACCTGTAGTGTGCCGGATTACTGAGTTTGCCGAATTACAGAGTGGTTAGGTTAGAATACACTTAATAAAATTAACCAGCTTTACTTACACAGTTCATTGAACATCGGCAAAAAATCGAACATTTCCGCTACTTTGAGTTCAATTTCAAGGTACTTCTCGTTATGGAAAGCCCAAACAAAATCATGTCTATTTCTGTAATTTTATTTCCATTCTATCAAATGAGTCCAAAAATGAGAATACAACCATAAAAACCATACGAAAATATACTTCAAGAGGCGGCTATTGCTGAAAAGTGAACTCCCTTATTTTTTGTCCGTCTTTTTTATTTTTTGTTGTACGTTAAGAAGCATCTTTCCATCATACTTTGCCCAGGTTTAAATGAGATAGCCCAAACAAAAACTTAGAAAAAAAAATATTTAAACCAAAAAATCATATATGGCAAGCCCAAGCCAGGTACTGGAATAAGTCACTTTGTCTGACTTTTCTGGGTTATCCTAGGTTCTCTATACATACACTGCTATGTATGATAATCTATGTAACTGTATTTGTGTATATCTGAATAAACTTACTTATTTACTTACTTCTAGTCTGTGATGAGGGGAAAAGGGTGAGTGGTGCACTTAGGAGTCTGTGGAGACAAAGAACTTTGTCCTTGGAGGCAAAAGGGGAATGTATGAGAGTACAGTTTTACCAACGCTCTTATATGGGTGTGAAGCTGGGTGATGAATGTTGCAGGAGGAGAAGGCTGGAGGCAGTGGAGATTTTCATGTCTTTAGGGCAATGTGTGGTGTGAATTAATGCAGAGAATTCGTAGTTTGGAAGTTTGGAGGAGGTGGGGGATTACCAAAACTGTTGTCCAGAGGGCTGAGGAAGGGTTTGTTGAGGTGGTTCGGGCATGTAGAGAGAATGGAGCGAAACAGAATTACTTCAAGATGTATCAGTCTGTAGTGGAAGGAAGGCGGTGGTAGGTCGGCCTAGGAAAGGTTGGGGGAGGGGGTAAAGGAGGTTTTGTGTGCAAGGGGCTTGGACTTCCAGCAGGCATGCGTGAGCGTGTTTGATAGGAGTGAATGGAGACAAGTGGTTTTTAATACTTGACGGGGTGTTGGAGTGTGAGCAAATTTAACATTTATGAAGGGGTTCAGGGAAACCGGCGGGCCCGGGGACTTGAGTCCAGAGATGGGAAGTACAGTGCCTGCCACTCTGAAGGAGGGGTGTTAATGTTGCAGTTTAAAACTGTAGTGTAAAGCCCCCTTCGGCAAGACAATGATGGAGTGAATGATGATGAAAGTTTTTTTCTTTTTCGGGCCACCCTGCCTTGGGGGGAATCGGCCAGTGTGATAATAAAAAATAAAATAGTCTGTCGACTGTGTACAAGAAAACCCACCCAGTCACTTATTTCAAACTACCCAATAAAGTGGTCAGAAATTGGCAATTTGGCCGATTTCACACAAATTTCAACAGATGCCAATTTCAAATAGGGGCCATAATAAACAATGCAGACATTCCTGGCACTAAAACAAAATTTTCTCCGTTAATTAGTCATGGCTACAGGCCCCCCTTATATTACTCTTGCTTTTCATTTGGAATTTTTATTCACAAAAAAAAAGAAGATTTACTGTTATGCAGACTGCTGCATTATTGTAATAATTGTATAAATAATGTCAATCCATTTTTTCTGGCAGGCGGACAGGTATTGGACGGTGACGTCATTGTTTACTCTTGAGCTTCGCTAAAGAATAGAACATTTTCGCTACTGTGAGCGCAATTTCAAGGTACTTTTCATCATGAAAGCAATCAAAATCATATCTATTTCTGTAATATATCTTCATTCTATCAAAAAAGACCAAAAAAATGAGAATATACCCATAACAACCATACAAAAAATATATGCTAAGCGGGCCGCTAATGGCTGAGAAGTGAACTGCGCTATTTAAAGGTCCCGATTTCTTTCATTTTTGGTGTACGTGAAGAAGTATCTTTCCATCATACATTGCCAAGTTTGAATAAGATATCCCAACAAACAACTGAGTAAATATAATAATAACTATAATAATAATAATAATAATATCTTTATTTACTCACATACATTAAAAAAGGTATACAGGCCAGCGACATCATGACTACAAACCAATAAAAACCCGCTTAAATCGAATATTTCAAGAAAATTAGGTCAGTGTCCCAGGATAACATCCCATGTCGGCTAGCCCCCCGGTACCCATTTACTGATGGGAAAACATAGACAAAGGTGTAAAGAAACACCCCCCTAATTTTCCCCCCTGCGGGAATCGAATATTTACCAAAAATCTATACAGTGGACCCCCAGTATTCGATTTTAAAACCCGTTCCTGAAGTCTCGAATCCCGAAAATATCAAAAAGCGAATCATTTTTCCTCATAAAAAATAAGGGAAAAAATTTAAATCTGTAAAGCACCAAAAGTATGAAAAAAAAAATTTTACTCATAAATTTTAATTTTAATGGAATAGAATAATTACAGTAACAAGAAAATAATTGACATTTCCCTTTTAAAATGAAGATCTGTGTGATTGATGGGAGGGAGGGGGGAGAGGTGTTTGGTTTTGAAGGGGAACCCCCTTTCCTTTAGGACTTGGGGTGAAGCCCTTTTTCTGGGGTTACCCCCTTTTTTCTTTTAATCCATAGGACCAGCTTGAGAGTCACTGGATTTCTTTCGCACAACATATTGTCCCATAGTGGCCTGTACCCCCCTTTCCTTTAGACTTCCAAAAGTGTTTCACCATTGTCGTGAATAGTCCCAGCACGTTTGCATAGCGGGTTTTAGGGTGATTTCATCAAAAAAGGTTTGTAAAGAAAAAGACACTGCAACAATTGACATTTTTTTTGTGGCAACGTTTTGTCCCCGGGGAGTTTTATCAACCCTTTTAAAACAAAAAATGGAAAAAACTTTGGAAGCTTATGCAGCAAAGTAGCGCCACCAAAAGTACCAGCAGGGTTTTGTGGCGACCCCCGGAAATTTGAAATTATGCTAGCCAAATTAGTGCTAATAAAGAAGGAACCCAAAAGGATTGCCGGGTTTTTGATGGCGACCTGTATATGGTACCCTTGTATTCAACACAATAACTGCACTGATATTTTCATCATTTTGTTTACAATAAACTTTTTTTAAAAAAGTTTTTTAACAATTTAAGATAAATTAGTGAGTTTTTTTGCGTGTTGAAAACAATGGTTACACTTATACAATATACATTATACTGGTCTCCAGGCCACAAAAAAGTTATTAAAAAAAAAAAAAATTAGAAAAGAAAAGAAAAAAGTATTAAAAAACGTAAAATAAAAAAAAGGGATTTTGAGGAAGTCACTGATGTTCCGCCCCCCCGGTCATTGGGGTTAACTTCCCCCCGCTGTATCTCGTAAGTACGACAGAATTTTTTTTTTTTTTATTTCCTTTACAAAATAACCTTTTAAATTTTGTAAGAAAAAATAAATTTTTTTTTTTTTTTTTTTAAAAATTTTTTGGACACGAAGCACCACTTCAGATTTGGGCCCTTTGGGCCCTGAAGGAGTTTAATTTTAGGGAAATGTTTTAAATCGGGATCGGCCTTTCAGTTTTCAGCCGACCTTCAGGAAGATTACGGCCTTTTTTCCCGGGGGCCATGTATAAACATGCCCCTTACCAAAATATAGTTCCCTTATTTTTCAACCCCATCACGAGATACCCGTAACTTCCGGTACTTGCAATGATTACTTCGGACACAATTTATCCAATACAAGATGTTATGGGACCCAACAAATATTTAGTATATAAAAACAGTTTCTGGAAAACCCAATTAAATTTTAATTTATGGGGGTCACATAAATGGCCCCAAGGGGAAAACACTTTAGAGACTAGGGCAGCTGGGTAAGCCCGTTTTCTCAATAAATAGGTTTACAAGACACACAAACTCACAAATTTAAATAAGTGTTAAAAGTTGTATTTCTTTTGTAAAAGTAAAATAAGTGCGGTAGAGTTTTGGGAACTAGAGAATTGTGCTTGGCAACAGTCTTTTGTTGTTTTGGTTAGCTAGGCTCCTCCCTCTCTCTCACTCTCCTTGGTGGCTTCAAGCTGGTAGGAGCTCTGGATCCCTTTTTTTGATTTTTTGGGCTTATTTGTGCCCAGGGGTGAGTTTTATACCTTAAGTTGTAGCCACCATACCCAGGGTGACAAAAATGTGTCAAAAACACTGGTTAGTTCAGAGATTAGTTTTAGATGCACCATGTGGGGTGTTCCTAGGAGAGCAGCTAAGGATGTGTTTTACTTATTTTGAGATACCAGCCGTCCCTGTGTCGATTTTTTGCTCTGAGTTACGAGCCAACATTTGAGTTACAAAGGGAGCTCCCCCCCCCCCTCTTTCCCTCAACCAAAAAACCTGGACACCTCTCTTCTTTATATGATTTCATGCTTTAATTTTCCCTGGAAATCATTCTCTTTTTCTTCTCCGCAATAATAATAATATATTATTACAGTCAAGTTTATCAGTAAGTCAAACAAGTCACTCAATAAGTCATTTTAAAATCACATAGTCATTCAGGTCAGTATTAAGTCACTTTAATTATCAGTCAAGTCACATCAGTAAGTCAGTCAAGTCATTCAGTAAATCAGTCAAGTCATTCAAAGTCACTCAGTAAGTCAGTAAATCACTCATAAGTCAGTCAAGTCATTCAGTAAGTCAGTCAAGTCATTCAAGTCACTCTAAGTCAGTTAAATCACTCAGTAAGTCAGTCAAGTCTTCATAAAGTCAGTCAAGTCATTCAAGTCATCAGTAAGTCATTAAATCACTCAGTAAGTCGTAAGTCAGTAAATCACTCAGTACATTAGTCAAGTCATTCAGTAAGTCAGTCAAGTCATTCAGTCAGTCACGTCACTCAGTAAGTCAGTCAAGTCATTCAGTAAGTCAGTCAAGTCATTCAAAGTCACTCAGTAAGTTAGTCAAGTCATTCAGTAAGTCAGTCAAGTCATTCAGTCAGTCACAGTCACTCAGTAAGTCAGTCAAGTCATTCAGTAAGTCAGTCAAGTCCATTCAAAGTCACTCAGTAAGTAGTCAAGTCATTCATAAGTCAGTCAAGTCATTCAGTAAGTCAGTCAAGTCATTCAGTAAGTCAGCCCAAGTCACTCAGTAAGTCTCAGTTCAAAAATCATTCAGTAAGTCATCAAGTCACTCATAAGTCATCAAGTCACTCAGTAAGTAAGTAAGTCAGTCAATCAGTCAGTCAGTCACACAAACTCATGTTAACTTCTTTTTCTGTGTACAAAGTAACACCAGTTTACGGGTACAGGTTATCTCTTTTAATATCATTGTTAATTCTAAACTTAGTGCTTATGCCTCTTTGTGCCACTTTCAGCAACACTAGAAATGGCTACTGGTGTCATGATTGCTTGGCAAAATACAAGAATAGTAATTGAAATATCATAACACAATTGAAAAACACAGCTGCCTTGTAGCAGAGAGAGACTGGACACACATGAATTACGAATGCTGGGATGGTGGGGTGGTGTCGGGGAGTGGTAGGGCTGGGCTCCCTGGCTGCTACACAACAAGGTGGCCACTTGAGAAGAAATTTTTTTCCTTCCCCCAAACTGAACCATGTTAAATTATACAACGTGTTACATAAAATTGTGCAGCAATTCTTCAATGGCGGTCTACTGTGTTATTATAATAACGATAGAGCTTCAGTTTCCTAAATTAATAATAACAATAATAATAATAATAATAATAATATAGTACTACTAATAATAATATGTATTATTATTATTATTATACAACACTTCAGTTCCCTAAATTAATAATAATAATAAAAATAATCATAATACGTACATAATAAAAATTTTCAGACTGCTTCTGCTAGTTGGCACAGCTGGTAAGCAGAAACATGTTTACAACCCTGTGGGCTTTCTCTTATGCTTGTTGCATTTTTTTACAGCATTTGGCCAAATTTCTAACCATGGGTCTAGTGATCTACTGCAGTTTGTCTCAAAATTACTCCGTTTACTCTTACAGTAAGAACATGGGAAGCTACTAGTCAAATTGGGACAGAAATGGCGGATGCTTCTACCGCTGCCTCTCCCACCATATTATGGCCTATTTTATTTATTCTAGAGTATATATCGTGTTTCTGTGCTAATTATATATTATTCCCTATTAGATGAATTGTGATAAAAAATAAGGGTGTACAGTTTTATAATAGCGTCATATTCAAGTATTTTTTCTCGTCTCTCCAGAGTGCAGGGAAAGAAATTAACGGCTCTTCAATTATTTAAATGAGGAAAATTAATTTGATATACGAGTAAATTGAATTACGAGCTAGCTCCTGGAACAGATTAAACTCGTAAGTCAAGGCTCCACTGTATTACCCTAGACTGATAAGGCCTTTATGTAAAAAGCTACCCCACACTAGAACATGTAGTGAGAACCTTACTATCAAAGTAATAGGGGACAACAACATAACACAAGACCACTGTTAGCAGTCACAAAGCACAAACAACTTATCCCAAAAGTGTTTCCTCTTGCTCGGTATATACTGCTTGAATGACAGTCTACCTTTGAACTGAATCAAAGACTCATCAATAACAAGCTTCCTGAAGGGATGAAAATACATATTGAATTTCTGTTTCTGATGCACAAACACATTCCTAATCTTATATAACCCTGTCGTTTCTGTCGGGCCCTGGTTTTGTCTGAGAATTTGGCAATTCAGCCCGCGTTTGCTTGAAATCAGGCGGTTTGTAAACCCAGTATGATTTGACACTGTGCTTATACACATGTGGCATAGGCATTATTTTGGCAAAGAAAAGATACATCTCAGCCACAGTTGTCTCCTTCCACTGGTGTGGCTTGATTTTGGTGAAAGTATTGTGTTTGCCATGGTGTAATCGAAATATCTGCTGCTTTCCTTGACTCCTCCTCCCCAATTTCATATCCAATTTTTCTTTATCTAAATCATTTGATACCCTCATCACCTTACTCTTTTCTATGTTTACTTTCAACTTTCTGCCTTTACACACACTCCCAAACTCATCCACTAACCTTAGCAATTTTTCTTTAGAATCTCCCATAAGCACAGTATCATCAGCAAAAAGTCAGTTCCCATTTTGTATTTGATTCCCCATAATTTAATCCCACCCCCTCCCAAACACCCCCAGCATTTACTCTTTTACAGCCCCATCTATAAATATATTAAGCAACCATGGTGACATTACACCCTCCCTGGGCTAAGTCCTATTTTACCGGGAAGTAATCTCCCTCTCTTCTACACACCCTAACCTGATCCCCACTATCCTCATTTTTGTAACTTACGACCTATTTCCCTATACTTGCAACATTCAATTCAAATTCAAAGTTTATTTTTCTATAAAGATTGCAATGTTGAATTTACAGAATTTGGTTGTTGTGTGGTTTACATGTATTAATGATTACAGAGTGTACCACTTGAACGCCTAGCATGGCTAGGGATTTCGGGCAGACTTAGTTTAATTCTTTATTTTAAAATATTTACTAAATTTTGAGGTAAGTTGGTATTATGGCTAAGTGACTAAATACTAGTTTGTGAGTTTAGCAATGTGAAAAGCTTTTGTTTTGGCACAGTACATAGTTTCAGTATTGGAGTATCATAGGATTCATTATTTTAAGATTGAGATTAATATTTCTGTTTTATGGTCAAATGGGTGAGTGAGTGTAAGTGTGAACCACCAGGTGGGATTCGTGTAGTTAGTTGATGGGGTTTATCAGGGAATAAGATGTTTTCTAATGGTAGTTTTGAAGGTGAAAGAATGTGTCTGCAGTTCTAGAGTTCTCAGGGAGGGTGTTACAGATTTTAGGGCCTTTGACATACATTGAATTTTTTTTTTAAAGGTTTAGTCGGGCATGGGGAATGTTGTAGAGATGTTTGTGTCTGGTGTTATGCCTGTGGTTCTGTCACAAAACAAGAAAGCATTTAGGTCAAGGTTGATATTGGAGTTTAAAGGGCCTGTAGTGAGATTCACAGTATAAGTGGGGGTTGAAAATGAACGGGGGTAAGTTTTGATCATAAGGGCGGGGGGTGTTGCCAGGGTGGGATTTAGTATTATTCTTTCTGCAGCTTTTTTTTTTTTATTATTGG
>NW_026464322.1:0-14238 GCF_026875155.1 Cherax quadricarinatus
TAAAACTTCCCCCTTCCCTGGTTATTACCCTCCTGAGGACGGTAATTCTCATGAAATAGTAATTTCCCGGTTCTGCTGAAATGAAACCTTAGAAGCTGCTGTAGCTACTAAACCCAGAATGGAATTTAGGCAATACCGTTATCGCCCGTCTTAAGTCTCCCAGCTGTGATTCTTAACATGATGTATGAATCTTATTCTATGTGATGGAATATAACAGGTAAACATGTAGTCTATGTTCCTATTATGTAACTAGTATCTATCTACTTTGTTCTATAACAAGGTAGCAGTACACTGCGGCCGTTCACAATTTCACTAAATTAAAACTATTTTGCTATATCTTCGATCAAGACATGACTATACCAACCTGCCACACTCCATTCCTCAACGAAGTGTCCTCTCTCTCTCTCTCTCTCTCTCTCTCTCTCTCTCTGTTTTAATCATCTGATCTGATAAGTCCACTTTGTTTGTTACAATCATAACCATAATTTTTATTTTTAAAAAGGTGAACCGGTAAGACAAAGGAAAGCCTCGGTCAAATGACCAAAAGCTCCAGTTGTGGGTCATCTTATGACTAAGACCCGCGTCAGGAAACACTTGTCCTGTTTCCTGACAAATCTTACCTAACCTAACCTATCCACTGTATTAGTGAAACGTCGTCAATTTGTTTACCATCATTAATACTGATCACAGTACAACCTGTCTTAATCGTGTAGGAATATGAGGTCATGGGTGTTCTTCACAAGAACAGTGACTCTAGCCACATCAAGAATATAAATAAAAATGTAAGAATAGGTTTCATTTATATTTTAAAATTTGTCTTAAAATTTAAATGTCAATAAAACTCACATTAAATATACCGGGTAATACAGTGAGTTGTTCTTGTCACATCTCATATAACATATAACATGTTATTGAAGAACAGTGACCAGCAGGATACACTGACCTTGACCACGGTACTGTTACAACAGTAACTGACCTTGACCACGGTACTGTTACAACAGTAACTGACCTTGACCACGGTACTGTTACAACAGTAACTGACCTTCACCATGGTACTGTTACAACAGTAACTGACCTTCACCATGGTACTGTTACAACAGTAACTGACCTTCACCATGGTACTGTTACAACAGTAACTGACCTTCACCATGGTACTGTTACAACAGTAACTGACCTTCACCATGGTACTGTTACAACAGTAACTGACCTTGACCACGGTACTGTTACAACAGTAACTGACCTTGACCACGGTACTGTTACAACAGTAACTGACCTTGACCACGGTACTGTTACAACAGTAACTGACCTTGACCACGGTACTGTTACAACAGTTCTCAGTAGTAGTAACCAGTTACCAGTAACCTGTCCGTTGACTCAACGACCAACCGTCTCTGCCTGAGTCACGGTCTTTCATATTGTGCTGACCTCAGCAGTATTCAAAGCCCCCTCACATAGGGTACTGTAGCCGGCTAGTCAGTGTTACGAGTGGAAGCAAGGAGGCAAGGTAGCGGCTGCGGGCACTCTCCACATAACAGTAATTATACGTATAACAGCCTACGTGAGTATTTCTACCCTAATCCACGCATCGAACTCCCACATGATAAATGGTGTGCAGCGGTGTGGAGCGTGGATTTACGTTTTTAAGGGTAATTCAAGGCGTTTGAAGACTGTTGTGAGTAGCCGGCAGGGTCATAGGTGATTCGTCACCCACCAGCCACTACCCGCCCGCACCACCTCGAGCCAGCAGCTACTCCCCTCAAACCTATTGCCTGCAAGCCTGTTGCAGCCGTTTCAAGCTTCCTGGCTTAGTCGTGTGCTAATTGCTTCAATCTCCGAGGGGTTGACCCGGATTTTGCAATTAAGCCAGTCAGTAAGCCAGACTGTGGAAGTGAACGCCAGTCAGCCTATCATCCAGCCTGTCTCCTGTCATCCAACTGCTCCTCCGTGCTTTGTGCATCGTTACACGTCTTCCAGTCATCCATTCTCGTGGGGTAAGCCAGCCAGCCAACCCAGCTGAGAGAGAGAAGTAAGCCACGCAGTAAGAAGTAAGCCAAGCTCCTCTGAGGTATTGTTTATATCGCTGTGCTCCCTGTTGGATGCTAAGAGTGGTTTTTTTTTACCATTCCTGTGGCATAGAGTGGGTTGTTAGCCATCTTCGTGGGTGAGTGGGGTGCGCGGCAGACCCCCAGCGTCCCCCCCACCACATTCTCCCACCACCCGGGGTGCGCGGCAGTACCCCAGCGAGAGTCACACCCACCATCCACCACTACCAGCCATCCATTCATCTACCTGTGGTTGTTTGCACCCTTGTACCGGGTGCTAGTACTGTTTTGGCTCACATAATTGGTCAAGAGATTGTAGCTGGTGCCAACGAGATAAAGCCAGTTATGTGAGTTCGCCTAGAAAGCACATTCTTCACGACAACAGTGCGAGGGGAAGAGGAAAATACCGCCAGCCTACAGGACAATATCTTCGCCTCATCACCAGTAATAACCGCCTTCTACTCCAGACTCCAGTGATAATTTTTCTTAGACATTTTTTGCATTTAAAGACATTTGCGGGGTGTGAGACATTTATAGTAAATTGTTTGTGTACTCTAAACCTTGTGTTTTTTTTCAGGGGTAAACGCAGTATTTCTTTAACTCAGTATTTTTTCCAATATTTTTCAGTGTTTTCACTTATTTTAAATTTTTTTCTGCTGTGTTTTTCTTTATGCTACTCCTGTCTGTAGTAAGTATTATTGTGTAGTGAAACCAGTCAGTCACTCTGTGTGAAGTGATTCATTTTTTTTTTATTGTATTCTTTAAAGCGTTGTATTCTCAGTATATCATTGTATTTCATGCAGTGATATTCACCCCCAGTATACCAAATTTTTCCATTTATTTCTATGTGTGTCATTTTTTTTTTTCGTATCCCAACAGTGTCTCATTCCCTCAATTTTTCGCAGACTGTGTACCATTATTTTTTCCCAAAGCAAATTTTTGTCGTATCAGTCACAGCAAGATTTTTGGTTGTATCAGTCACAGCAAGATTTTGTTGTATCAGTCACAGCAAGATTTTGTTGTATCAGTCACAGCAAGATTTTGTTGTATCAGTCACAGCAGGATTTTGTTGTAAGAATTTGTTATAGTGAAGTGTGGGGCCACGCAACGTAAGTGTTATATTCCCTGTTTTGTACCTGTGTTTAATTTTTTCATTTTTTTTATATTCTGAACAAATTCACTCTTGATGCAATTTCAATTACTTTTAACGTAAAGTGTTTTTCTTTACTCTGTTTGAGTAAATTGTTTTGTCTAATTTACAATTAAGAGTTAAAGTGTTCAATCAGTTTATTTTTTTTTTTGATCTTCATAATTTTAATTCATTATTTTACCTGAGTTTTCCCAGTGACACTTTATTACTGCAGTGATTGTTTCTACACCTTATTTTGTTGCACTTGTTCTGAAGTGAATTTTTGTTGAACTGTTCTGCAGTGAATTATTTTCTGTTATTGCTATTTTTATGATTTATAATTTAATTTTGTCAAATGCATTCTTAGAAAATACTTAAATTTTCCCAGTTAACAATTTAATAATTTTATTTTACACTTTCACATTGATTTAAAAATTTAATTAATTTTTTTTAATTAGCAAGAGTAAAGACAGCTCATTTTGCATTTAATTCAGTCTCCAGTAATATTTTTACTTGTATTTTTTCAATGTAAATTTTTTTTTTTCTTGGTCAATAGCCCCTTTAAATTGAGTTTTTCTTTCTTCTTGCAGTGTATTTAGAAAATTATTCTGCAGAATTAGTTGTATACCCTTTTTCATTTAAATTTCTAGAATTTTATATCATTTTTATTGTTCATTATTTTTGCCTTATTTGTTCTCGTGCTACTTTGCCATTATGTCTCACATACCGTCAAGTGATACTTTAGTAAATTTGTCGACACTCAGACCTCTCAGGCTACTACTGTTTGGTCCTGTCATCAGTCCTCACAGTTCCTTACCGACTGACAGACCGACTCAGACACCGAGATATTAAAAGCTATACTCGTGATTCCCTTGATGCGTTACCTTTATTCAATGGCCATGTACATAGTCTTGAAGCAGGGTTTTTGCACCCATTCGTTCTCGTGCTAGTGCCCTAGGTGAAGGTCCTCCTTCAGAGGAAAGCCTTATCAGAATTGCTAAAGAACTCTTTATCGATCTCCTGTGCTGTTCACGTTGTTGATCCCTTGATATGCGAGACTTCAGGAAATCACTAGGTGGTCACAATATGAGGAACTGATTCGTTCTTTCCCTTGTCCCAGTAAAAACAGCTGATCCATATGTCGTTCTTAGGGAACTAGTGAATGCTACCACCCATGAGTACTGAATCGTTGAGTGCATTTGCTTTTTAGATTAGACAACTTTTATCATCATTTATCAATGCTGTCCAATCATCATCTTTTCTTCCTGAAGAGGCTAAACCATTTCAGAATCAATTGCTAAAATAGCATTTTGGAGCAATTAAAGAATTAATGCCACCTGCTTCTGTGTGTGCTTTTTGAGGCTGATCCTCCAACTGTAACGATGGAACCCTTTTTACTGCCTTAAATCATGTACGTTCCTTGTGCCCCCAGGGTACTTTCCCCCTTGTATTAAAAGTAATGTCACAATATGCCTCAGTCCTGCACCACCTCTTGTTTGCGCCACAGAGACAAATCGTAGTCGTCAACCATCTCAGAGATCACCAAGAACCAGTGTACAGAGTCGTTATACACCTCAGTATTTCATAGTACATTCAGTAACCATAGTCGCGGAATTGTTACAACTGTGGTTTTCCGTGGACATATTGCAATTAATTGTCCTGATAGTTACCTAAGAGACGTCGTATGATGATGAGTACTCAGATCTTCCTTACTGTACTTATCATAGAATACATGGACATGACACATCTGAGTGAAAATGCTCTCTAAAACCCTTCAGTACTCTAAAATCTTTCCGTGGTCTTTCCAACCGCAGAACCCGTCGAGGTAACAGATCTCGTGGTTTTCAAAATAACCAGAACCAGGCTCATTCATTCACTTCTCAAACTCACCAGAACCAGGCTCGTTCTTCCAATTCGGGGGAATTCGAGCGCCCCATCAAACCGCCCCATGGTGACAGTAGGTGATAATGAGTATACCATCCCCGTTCACAAACTCCTTTGAAGCCTTTAAAAGCAGTCTCGAGAATGCAAACCCTGCCGGGGTTTGTTGCTTCACATGTCTCTGACACAGATGATTTTGGGGATGGAGTAGAACAAGTCTTTTCTGATGACAATCCACCTTTTTGTTTGCACATACTTCCATGCAACCATAGGCCCTATAGTGCAAGCATCTGTTTATAATGCGCCCGTTCAATTGTTCATGGACTCTGGTGCGCAAATCAATATTATTAGGTCTAGTTTGTTTAAGGATAAGAAGTTACGACATGTCCTTCTCGTAGAACCGACTCCTGTGCCCCTCCCTTAGTGGAGTATCTGGTTCTCACCTGCGTGTCCGAGGTACGACTGCCCAAAACCTTTTCTATCCAAAGGGTAGAGACTTCACTGTTTCCTTCCTTGTTGTCGACCAGATTATTTTCCCCTGGTGACCTCCTACTGGGATTTGCTTCCATGCGAGACTTACGCATTGTGGCTCGATCCTTATCGATGGCATGCACAAATTGACGACTTGATCGTTCCATTCGGGGTTTTACCAGCTTGGATCAGAAATCTGTTAAAACTGCTGCAGAGTATGATGTACGGATTAAGTCCTTACAAGCTAATGCATTCTCCAGTAGCGTACCCAAGCGGTCGGGCACTGGTAATTCTGTCACTCCCATCAGTGTTCCCCTATACCTTCAAAATTTGCAGGATAGTCCGATGCCTCAAGTGTCCGAGGACGCTCAGATTGCCTTGAGTGCTCAACCTATCCCTGCAATGCCTGCTAGTTCGAGTAGTAGTTTTTCCCACAGGGGACGCCTTGTCGGAAAACAATTATTTGCAACAAAGTAATGCCATCTCTTGTTGACGTCACATGCCGTCTGCAGAAAGACGTTTCCTGTTGGGGCTAGTGTCCCCCACTAGAGGGTCTGTAGTTGTCCCTAGTGTTCCAGATGGTGAAAACGTCCTAGTTGACAGTGATTCCTGAAAAAGTAAAGGGTCTATTTGTTGAACCATCCTTACATGTTTAAGAGATAGTAAGATCCATTTCTACCTGGCCAACACTTCTGGTCACAGTGTTCGCCTTAGAGCAAATACCAATCTTGTTGACCTTGTTCACTATCCTTAAACCCCGTTCAGGTAGAGGATGAGTTGTCACCTGACCAGTGGGTCGGTGCTTTCTGCCGGGGAGACCTCACCACCCCTCACTGGAAACAAACTGTTCCCCAGTTGAGGAGAAAGACTTAGCTCCCACTGACTTCCCGGATGAAGTCAAGCGATTGTTGACTCTGCTGAACAAACGTCGTAAAGGCCATTGCTTTACCAGGTGAGAAGATGGGATAACGAACTTTTTGTCCCATCGTATTCCACTTGAACCTGGGACTAGACCTATCTACATACCTGCGTACAGAATGCCTCATTCACAAGTTGCTGTCGCAGAAAAAATTGATCATCAAATGCTTGATGATGGAGTTATTGCACCTAGCAATTCCCCCCTTTGGGAAAGCACCATTGATACTAGTACCTAAGAAGGATGGTACTTGGCGTCCAGTAATTGACTTTAGGGAAATTAAACGCAAAAACCATTCCAGATCGCTTTCCACTCCGTACTGGGTGATCTTTTACGTAATATTGGAGAATAACAAAGTCTTTTCAACCCTAGATTTGTTACAAGGGTTTTGGCAAGTCCCTCTTCACGAGGACAGCCAAGACTAACTGCATTCCCACTCCTACAGGTCATTATCACTACCTCCGAATGGCATTTGGATTACGATCTTCCCCTACACGTTCTCAAGGCTCATGACTAATATCTTTAAGGTCTCATGGGAATGCACTTATGGTTTTACTTAGATGACGTAATCGTCATGTCTAAAGACGTGGATACACACTTGAAAAGACTTGATGTAGTACTTGGGGAAGCTTGAAGAAGCCAATTTAAAGATCAAACTGTCAAAATTTTCAATTCTTCAGATCAGAAATTAAGTTTCTTGGTCACGTTTGTCACTCCTAGAGGGTTAAAGACTGACCCAAAATAAAGTAACTGCAGTACTAAATTTTCCAACTCCCAAAACTGCTGATGCCGTAAGATCCTTTGTGGGCTTAGCAGGTTTTTATAGAGCTTTCATTGCCAATTTTTTCTTCCATAGCTGCTCCTCTAACTGAGTTACTTAAGAAAGATGCTCCTTTTGTTTGGGCCTTCCGTCAAGAAAGAGCATTCCAAACTCTAAAAAAAGCTAACTTCTGCTCCAATTTTTGAAATTTCCAGATTTTTCTAAGCCTTCTATCTGACAACTGATGCTAGTTCAATTGGCATAGGTGCCGTACTAGCTCAGAAGACCGATGGCAAGTACAACGCAGTTGCATTTGCTAGCCGAGTCCTTACAAAGGCTGAACGTAATTATACAGTAACTGAGTAAAAAAGCTTTAGCAATAGTATGGTCTTTAAAGCACTTCCGAGACATTATTTATCATACTCTGTTCATGTCTGACAGATCATGCTCCACTGATACCCTTATTCCAGAAAAAACAACCTACTGGAAGGTTAGCTAGATGGACCTTGACTATCCAAGAGTTCAATCCCACCCTTCGAGCATTTACCTGGCAAGTCAAATGTAGTCGCAGATGCCTTATCGCGACATGTTAGTATAGTAAAAAAGCAGACCCTCCATTTAGTGCTGAAGATGTAAAGAATGCTAAACGAACAGATCCCATGTGGTCTGGTGTGATTCGATTCCTGCCCCCAGGAAGATCTTATTCTGACTGTGAAGCCACCAGCACCCATTAGTGACTTTCTCATGAACAAGAATTACTGTATCGAACAGCCGAACTGGGTACTCCTAGCAGAAGAGTATACCAGTTAGTAATTCCAAAAGTCACTAGTGAATGTAGCCTTACAGCTAGTTCACGATGTACCAGTGTTGCACACCCTGGTATGGATCGTTCAGTAAAACAAGCCAGATTGAAATACTTTTGGCCTCGAATGGCAACTGATATTTCTGAGTAATGTTAAGAAATGTAGTGTCTGCATGCAACATAAAGGCAATGCTAATGGTCCTAATCCAATCCAAGTGTATCCAACTACTAGCGAAAACCCTTGGGAAAGAGTTGCGCTAGATTTTTTAACTAATTTCCGATGTTCTCTCCAAGGGAACAAACATCTGTGTTTTTATGGTAGACCATTTCACCAGATATTGCGAGTTAGTTCCTATTGCAGATAAGACTGCCGAGACAGTAGCTAAAGCGTTTAAAGAACGCATTATCTGCAGGCATACCACTCCTAAGTCCCTAGTAACAGATAATGGAGGTGAATTCTGTAATGAAATTCTTGAAAATTTGTGTACCCTTGTACAAGATCACTAAATCCACCATTGTTCCTCATCATCCTGCCAGCAATGGGTTTTGCGGAAAGAAAACCAATAAGAAAGTACTTGATGTTTTGAGAGCCACTATCAAATCCCAACAGTGAAACTTGGATGAAGTTATACCTGATGTGCAGTGTGCTCATAAATTCTGCTTACAATGTTTTCTATAGGTGACACTCCACATTATGCATTGTACGGTTTTAGATAAACGTTTGCCTTATGAGTTGTTATATTCTAATCCCAAACCAAATTACAAAACCCCGATGATTTCGTAGCAACTCGTACCAGCTTAGCTCAAAGTGTTTTTAGAAGAATCCGTGGGAAAAACTTCATAAATCAACAGCTGAATTCACAAGAGTCGCAAACACTCGATTTAAAAGCCATCCAAAATCAAAATAGGTTCGAGAGTTATGCTGACTAATTTTAACAAAAAAGTCGCAATGCCAAAACTTGATCAAAAATTTGTGGTCCTTATCGCGTAGTTGAACATATCACTGGTAATAAGTATAAGGTTAGAGAATTAGTACTGGTCAGTATAAAAGAATCGCATTTGGATCATATGAAGTTAGTATGTGATGATAATGATGTTCCAACCCAGACTAATGTGACAGACTCTGAAAAATCCTCCTGATCCTTACTCTCTTCCTCTGATACTCAGTCAGACGATCAAAACCCGAAAAGTCGTTATTCCCTACGTACACGACAGGTATTGAGAAATCCTCAAGTATCATTTGTAACTTCCAAATTTAGATTTTTTCCTCAAATGCAGCAGAGTTAGCCAATGCTACCCGAGTTTGATCCTCCCAGAGATGACACCCATTCTGCATATGCCAATCTTACCCTAGCAGAGTTGGGGTTAAATGTAAATAACCTGTATAGATGAATAATTACAGTAAAAACTTACAGTATTCAAGAATTTTTTTTTTTTTTGTGTTCATGTTCTCTCCGCATTCTGAGAGTTAACAGTCTAGATTTGCGTGCACCGAATCTGCCTTTCTGTTAAACACTCTTTCTTTGTATATATTCCTTTCCCCAGAATCCGTAGATCACAAAGAATACAGATGATCGATCAAAATTTTTGTTTTTAACACTTGTAATCTCAATCTTGAGTTCGTTGTTTCATTTGTTTGAGTTTTAAGTTGTACTTAGTATACCTTGTATTGCATTACAGTTCATTACGTAAGCTTTCATTTCCCAAAGTTTTTACTTATGTATCTATAATGTTCATGTTGTGTACTTTGACATTGTATAGAATCAGCCCAAGCCGTACCTGCCATCTCTAGTTTGTATTAGTTGTATGTCGGGACGACATACGTTAGCGTCGCCGAGCTCTCAGTAGTAGTAACCAGTTTTCTCAGTCTCAGTAAAACCAGTTACCAGTAACCTGTTTCCGTGACTCAACGACCAACCGTCTCTGCCTGAGTCACGGTCTTTCATATTGTGCTGACCTCAGCAGTATTCAAAGCCCCCTCACATAGGGTACTGTAGCCGGCTAGTCAGTGTTACGAGTGGAAGCAAGGAGGCAAGGTAGCGGCTGCGGGCACTCTCCACATAACAGTAATTATACGTATAACAGCCTACGTGAGTATTTCTACCCTAATCCACGCATCGAACTCCCACATGATAAATCATGGGAGTTCAGATGCGTGGATTAGGGAGAAATACTCACGTAGGCTGTTATACGTATAATTACTGTTATGTGGAGAGTGCCCGCAGCCGCTACCTTGCCTCCTTGCTTCCACTCGTAACACTGACTAGCCGGCTACAGTACCCTATGTGAGGGGGCTTTGAATACTGCTGAGGTCAAACACAATATAAAGACCGTGACTCAGGCAGAGACGGTTGGTCGTTGAGTCAACGGACAGGTTACTGGTAACTGGTTACTGAGACTGGTAACTGGTTACTACTACTGAGACAGTAACTGACCTTGACCACGGTACTGTTACAACAGTAACTGACCTTCACCATGGTACTGTTACAACAGTAACTGACCTTCACCATGGTACTGTTACAACAGTAACTGACCTTCACCATGGTACTGTTACAACAGTAACTGACCTTCACCATGGTACAGTTACAACAGTAACTGACCTTCCCATGGTACTGTTACAACAGTAACTGACCTTCACCATGGTACGTTACAAAGTAAGACCTTTTCCCCTGGTACAGTTACAACAGAACTGACCCTTTCCCCCGGGATTTACAACAGTAACTGACCTTCACCCGGACTGTTACAACAGTAACTGACCTTGCCACCGGTACTGTTACAACAGTAAAATGACCTTCACCACGGACTGTACAACAGTACTGACCTTCCCACGGTACCCCTTCAACAAACTGACCTCCCCCGGTAGTTAAACATAACTGCCTTCACTATGGTACAGTTCAACGTAAATGACCTTTACCATGGTAAGTTTTCAACAGTAAAATGACCTTTACCACGGGTACGTTACAACAGTAACTGACCTTCACCATTACGTTCAGCAGTAACTGCCTTGACCCCGGGACGTTTAAAAAAATGACCTTGACCACGGGACTGTTACAAACAGTAACTGACCTTGACCAGTACTGTTAAAAAACCCGAAAATGACCTTCACCCAATGGTAGTTATAACATAACTGACCTTCACCCTGGTACTGTTACAACAGTAACGACCTCACCACGGTATGTTTCAACGTAATGACCTTGACCACGGTACTGTTACAAAAGTAACTGACCTTACCACGGTACAGTTTTAACAGTAATGACCTTCACCATGGTACTTTACAACGTAACTGACCCTTCACCACGGTATGTTTCAACAGTAAATGACCCTTACCCGGTACGTTTTAAAAAGAACTGCCTTCACCATGTACAGTTATAACATAACTGACCTTTTACCATGGGATGTACAACATAACGACCTTCACCACGGACTGTTCAAATAACTGACCCTTCACCACGGTACTGTTTCAAAAAAGTAACTGACCTCACCATGGTACAGTTTTTAACAGTAACTACCCTTTACCATGGATTACAACAGTAACTGGCCTTCACTATGGTACAGTTACAAAGTAACTGACCTTCACCATGGTACAGTTACAAAGTAACTGACTTTTACCAGGTAAAATTACAACAGTAACTGACCCTTTACCACGGTACAGTTACAACGTAACGACCCTTTACCAGTACAGTTGCAACAGTAACTAACCTTCACAAAGGTACGTTCAACAGTAAAAATGACCTTCACCATGGTACAGTTTTGCAACAGTAACTGACCTTACCATGGTTCAGTTCCAACAGTAACTGACCTTCACCATGGTAACAGCTACCATAAATGACCTTACCCATGGGACAGTTAAAAACCAGTAACTGACCTTCGCCATGGACATTACAACAGTAAAACCCGGGCCCTTTACCATGGTACAGTTACAACGTAAACTGACCTTGACTTGGGACATTTTCAACAGTAACTGACCTTGACCATGATACATTTTCAAAAAAACGACCTTCAACAGGTAGTTAAACAGTAACATTGACCTTACCTGGTACAGCTACAACATAAGACCTTCACCAGGTACAGTTAAACAGTAAACTGACCTTACCAGGGACGTTCAACATACTGGGCCTTAACCATGGCAGTTTTCAACATAATGACCTTGACCTGACACAGTTACAACGTAATGACCCACCTGGGATTACAACAGAATTTACCTCCACCATGGTACAGTTACAAAAGTAAATGACCCTTTGCCGTTACAGTTAAAAACAGAACTGACCTTCACCATGGTAAGTTACAACTAAAAATGATCTTGACTATGGGACAGTTACAACAAATTGACCTTCACCAGGGACAGTTACAAAAAGTAATACTTTTCACCAGGACAGTTTTCAAACTAACTGACTCTACCATGATACAGTTCAAAAGTAACTGACCTTGCCCGATGCAGTTAAAAAGTAACTGACCTTGACCATGATACAGTTTCAACATAACTAACCTCACCATGGTACAGTTACAAAAAGTAAACCCCTGACCTTCACCATGGAAAAGTTAAAACCCAAAAAAATGACCTTTTTCCCCTGGTACGTTTAAAACAAACGCCTTCACATGGTACAGTTACAAATAACTGGCCTTCCCTGGTACAGTTACAAAGTAACACGGGCCATCACCAGGACAGTTTCAACAGTAACTGACTTTCACCATGGTACAGTAAACATAACACTGTCACCAGGTACAGTTACAACAGTAACTACCTTCACCATGGTACAGTTACAACAGTACAACCCCTTACCATGGTACAGTTAAACAGTAACTGGCCTTTCCCCCCATGGGAAAAGTTACAAAAGTAACACGGCCATCACCATGGTACAGTTACAACGTAACTGCTTTCACCATGGTAAGTAAAACGTAACATGATCCTGGGGACAGTTTCAACAGTAATGACCTTCACCATGGTATAATTACAACAGTAACATTCCTTGACCATGGGACAGTTAAACATAACGACCTTCACTATTGGGACAGTTACAGCGTAATGACCCTTCACCAGGACATTTTTAACAGTAACGACCCTTTCCCCCGGTACGCTACAACAAACACGGACCACACCATGGACAGTTTCAACGTAAGATTTTCACCATTACAAATAACAACAAAATAAATCTGACCTTCACCAGGGCAGTTACAACATAAATGACCCCTTCACCCCTGGTATAATTACAACAGTAACACGCCTTGACCATTAAGTTCAAACCCGTAACTGACCTTTCCCAGGTACGTTACAGCTAACTGACCCTTTACCAGGTACAGTTATAAAAAGTAATGACCTTCACCAAGGTAAGTTATAACAGAAAGACCCCCATGGTCAGTTGCAACAGTAACACTGCCTTCACCCCGGTCACTTACAACATAACGCCTACCCTGGAAGTTACAACAGTAAAGGGGCCTTTACCCTGTACAGTTACAACAGTAAAACGGACCATCACCTGGAAAAGTTACAAAAGTAACTGACTTTCACCATGGTACAGTACAAAAGTAACAATGATCACCAGGTACAGTTACAACAGTAAAAGACCTTTAAACCCTGGTATAAATTTCAAAAGTAACATGACCTTGCCAGGTACAGTTACAACAGTAACTGACCTTCACTATGTAATTACAGCATAACTGAATTTTACCATGGTACATTATAACAGTAACTGACCTTTACCATGGGACAGCTACAAACAGTAACACGGACCATCACCATGGTACAGTTACAAAAGTAACTGCTTTACCAGGTACATAAAAACAGAACCGACCTTCACCCTGGTACAGTTACAAAAAATAAATGACCTTCACCATGGTTTAAAACAACATAACACTGACCTTACATGGGACGTTACAACAGTAACTGACCTTCACTATTGAAAGTTACAGCAGTAACTGACCTTCACCTGGTACAGTTATAACAGTAACTGACCTTCACCATGGTACAGTTATAACAGTAAAAAGACCTTCACCTGGACATTGGGAACATAAAACTGACCTTTTAAACCCTGGGACACTACAAAAATAACTGCCTCACATGGTACAGTTAAACATAACTGGCCCCTTTCCCCTGGTACAGTTAAACATAACACGGACCATCACCAGGTACCGTTACAACAGTAACTGACTTTTACCTGGTACAGTAACAACAGAACACTGATCACCCCGGTTACAGTTACAACAGTAACCTGATCCCCCATGGTACAGTTACAAAGTAAA
>NW_026464323.1:0-14323 GCF_026875155.1 Cherax quadricarinatus
GTAAGGGGAAAACAATGTAGGCATAGCACATTGTAACACTTTGCAGAGCCCATTTTATGATGGGCATTTTGACAACAATTAGTCTAGTAGTTTAGTAGTATGTTTGAAAGCCATTGAGCAAATATGTAACATAGTGTATAACTTCACCACAGAACAACAATATTAACCCTTTGACTGTCGCAAGCCCATTTCTGAAACTCATTCTGTTGCAAAATTTTTGGGAAAAAAAAAAAATTCTTACGAAATGATAGAATCTTTTTCCAATCTTAGCGATATATACACATCGGTAATTTCGCTGAATTTGAGCCCTATTTTCGGCCAATTCTATTGTTCCAGTTGACCAAACTCATAGCTATTTTCTTTAGAACTTCATTTTTTACTTCAAGAAACCACCCATTTACCGATTTCAACTACCCAATAAGTGGTCAGAAACTGGCAATTTGGCCAATTTCTTGCAAATTAAAAAAGATGCCAATTTCAAATAGGGTCCAAAATAAACAGTGCAGTCATTCTTGGCACTAAAATAACATATCCTCAATTCATTAGTCACGTCTTTTAGGCCCCTCTTATATTACTCTTGCTTTCTATTTTAATATTTTATTCACACAAAGAATAGAAATTTACTGTTATGCAGACTACCGCATTATTGTAAAAATGGTATAAATAATGTCAGTGCACTAGTGAAAGAATACGACTTCCCAGTTGACGTGTATTGGACATGTGGTGTGATTTACTTAATCTTGAACATTGGTTAAAAAAATCGAACATTTCCGTTCAATTTCTATCAAATGAGCCCAAGAAAACAAGAATACAACCATAAACACTATGCGAAAATACACCTCAAATTCAGTGTTTTAATCCAAAAACCCAGTCGGAGTTTTTTTTTTTCTCATGCACTGCGTGCTGCAGGATTTTTTTTACAGACCCATACTCTCACATGTAGGCCTACCTGCTTTCTCCTTGATTGAAGCCACTAAAATTATTGAGTATATATACGTCCGAAACACTTGTTCATGAGACGTGTATATACGGCCAAAACAGGAAAAGGGTTAAACACAGGAAAAACATTATTAGGTAGGAAATTCGACTTTTAAATTACAAAATTAAAGGTTAGTAAAGTGTTTTGTATTTGTGAGTAAAAGAATTATAAATGTAGAAGTGCAGGGTTATGTTTAACCCAGATGACAAAAATGTAAGGTAAAAGTTACTTTGTTACCCTTCAGTGTAGGGGCTTTCATGCTGATCAAATGAATTGGAGCTACAGGAAGGTCCTGCTTGTACAGTAGATTAGGTTCCAGGCTACTGCTGTAAAGCAAAAATGGCTGTAAAGTGAATCGTAGCCTTTTTCACTGTCAATGCATATAAAAAGCCTGATAACATGTTTACATGATCCTATATTAAATGAGCAATATAGTTAGGCCTAAAAAAAGCATATACAGTACACACATTACTTTCCGTAATATATTTTTGTACTTGGCTTTTAGTTGGTGGTGAATGTATTTATTGTAGGAAGTCTGAATAAATAAAGATTGGGTATAATTGAAAACCGCTGTATTAGCAATATGCTGTCAAGTAAAGCACTGTAAAAGCAGGGCCACCTGTACTCTTCCTTGTGAACACACCTGGTTACCTGCTGTATGACTCCTGTGGGTTTAGCATTTCACCATGAATATAATAAATCACTTTGGTCACTAGTAGTATGACCCAACAACTGTAAATACACTGGTAGCAGGAAAACCTTTTATTGCAACAATGGTTACAGACTGTACAGGATAAATACAAAATTGATGGACCCATAATAATTATTACGGTGTCCAATTACATTTTATCAGTCTTAGATTATAATCGAAGACTTTGATTAAAATGTAATTGTGTGAATTGTTTATAATGAGGATGTTATGGTAATATTGTTTAAACAGAAACTCTGAGAAGGCTCATTGTGGTTTATTGTTAAAAATGATTAAGAGATAATGTTTGGAAAAGAGTCGAGTCTTTTATTTACTGTATTTTATGGCATATACGGCACATGGTCATATGAGACAGACAATGTTTCCAATCAGCTATAACATAATGTTAGTAAACAACTGCTATAGCGTAACCCAAAGCCTACCCATGACCCTGACCTTGAGCATATAAGGTGCAGGGTGATTTTCCTAGACTTTTTGTGGGGGAAAAAGTGTGCCTTGCATGTCGGAAAATATGATATGTGAGGTTTGAAAGTTAAGAAAGTTGCTGTTGTCACTTTTGTAATTTTTAAAAGATGTAAAAAAGCTGATTTTGGAGAACTGGATAAAAAGCAGTCCTTTTGGTGTGCTGTAAGTGGATGGCACAGTATTTATTTTCTCATTGGTTATCACGATTTATGTATGCATATCACATAGGTGATCTGTGAGGTGAACCAAGTAATGATGGAACAGTCAAGTACCTGAGGGAGGACGAGGAAGAATTCCTCCGTCGCATGTTGGAGGAGGAAGAGCAACGTGACACTGTCTACTACCAATCAGTACCAGCAGGAGAAGTGAGTAGTGTGCACAGTCTGCCTTTTTACTATTAAAATTCATTGTTTTCTAAGTATGGAAACATGGCAATGCTAAGACTGTTAATGTTTTGAATAATAGCTTATCTCTATAAATTTTCTTTCTTGGGGCCATCTGAGCAAAATCCTCAGTCTTGTAATATACAGTAGCATCTTGTACAGCATGTTTTTTGTAGTAGTTTCTGCTTGGAACCCTCCAATTTTATTGCACAGAAATTTCATAACTCATCTGAGTTGGGTAAAAAAAAAAATATTCAGATTATGCATGCTGCCCAAGTGAGGCTGTGTTGCAATTCATAGAAGTCATCCCCTTACACACAGTCATCTGTACCAGCTGCTACAGTCATCTGCTCCAGTTGCTAAAGTCTGTAGTTTCTTGTCTATTCTATTTTTACTTTATTTTTCCCTTCTCATCATTTTTGATCCTGGCACCCAAAAGGATTGCTAGTAATATTGGAAGTTGGATTAAGGCAGATTGTGAGTCTTGATGATCAAGAAATACTCAGATTGGACATGGTGCGAGACTGTTGAGTGAACGATTTAACGTTCTTATACTTGGAATGAGTGTGGAAGTTGCACAAACTTGTTCCCTGCAAGTGACAGTAAATCTAATAAAGGGGTAAATATGATGTTTGTATAGCAAATAAAATGGAATTTTTGTCTATTTTCTTGCAAAGTCTGCATGGGGTTGAGTTTTGACTGGCCCCGTTTGTATACTATATGTACTGTACTCGTATAGGTACGGTGTGCATAAATGTGTATTGTATTGTACAGTGTATATTATAGTTTGCTTATATATTATGTACATATAAATTTTCACATACCCATTTTTTCATTGCTTAAAATTTGTTACTCTCATCATATTGCTCTTTCCTGTGCTTACTATTAATTTCCTCCTTTAATACAACCCTTCTGAAATTCATCCACCAACCTTTAAAATTCTCTTCAGAATCTCCCAAAGAACTGTCATCAAAGAGCAACTGTGACAACTCCCACTTCATATGGAGGAAGTAAATGTATTTAGAGATTTGGGAGTGGACGTATCGGCAAATGGGTCTATGAAAGACGAGTGAAGCATAGAATAGATAAAGGGAAAAAGGTAGGTGGTGTGTTGAGGCATCTGTGGAGAGGAAAAGTTTATCTTTGGAGGCAGAATGATGAAATGTGCAAGTCTAGTGGTATATCTTTTATGTGGGTGTGAGGAAAGGGCTTTAACCCATTGAGGATCCAATCCATAGTTCTGTGCCCGTGTCCACAGGGTCCAAGACTTTAAAAAAAAATAAAAAAAGTTATTTTTTTCTCATGAAATGGCAGAAAATCTTTTTCTGAAGGTAATAAAAGAAAAAGTAAGAAATTTGACGGAAAATTTATAAAATTACATTATCACGATTTTTACTGCGTCAGCGATATTTACACATTGACGATTTTGCCCACTTTGACTCCTATTTTAGGTCAATTACATTATTCCAGTCGACCAAATTCTTAGCTATTTCACTAGTATTTTTTATTTTATCGATTGAGCACAAGAAGCTGCCCAATTAACTATTTCAGCTACCCAATAAAGTGATCAGAAATTAGTAATTTGGCCAATTTCACATAGTTAAAAATATTCCAATTTCAAATTAGGGTCCAGAATAAACAGTGCAGGAATTCCTGGCACTAAGACGACATTTCCTTTGTTTATTAGTTATGTTTCCAAGCTTTACAGATGAATTCCATCTTTATTTTTTAAAGAATTTTTATTCACACCAAAAAATAGATGATTTACTGTTATGCAATATTGTAATAATTTTATAAATAACATCAGCACTTTTGTGAATGTATATTACACCCACCAGTTAATGTGTATTGGACGCATGACTGTCATTTGTTTACTTTTGAGCACTGGCAAAAATCGAACATTTCCGTTACTTTGAGGTCAATTTCAGTGCTAAGAGCCTATCAAAATCGTCTCCATTTCTGTAATATATCTTCCATTCTATCAAATGACCAAGAAACCACAAAGTCGCTGTTTTAATCCAATAACATGGTCGCATTTTTTTTTCTCGTTGTGCACTGCGTGCTACAGGATTTATTTTATGTGGTTCACACTTACCACATAGATCCATTCTTTTATAGCTAGACCTGAATTTACCACTTACAGCTTATTTGAGTGAGCTGAGCTCATGACAGAACTACAGCTTGGGCCCTGTGGACATGGCATAGAACTATGGCTTGAACCCCTCAAAGGGTTAAATGTTGCAGTAAGGAGGAGGTTGGAGGTGTCATGTTTGAGAGCAGTGTGTGGTGTAAATTTTATGGAAAGAATTCAAAGCATAGGCGTTAGAACATGGTGTGGAGTTAGAAAAGTTAGATGATAGGTTGTTGTTGACGGAGCAGAAGGGATGACCAAGAGGGTATATAAATCTTGGGTAGAGGAAAAGATAGCTAGGGGTCTTTCCAGGAAGTGCTGGAGAGAGGTATGAAGGTTTTAATTGAGCATCTAGCAGTGACAAGTGGTTTTAGGAATCTGACATGCTGTTGGACTGAACAAGATAGCATATATGAAGGTACTCGAGAAAGCCTTTAGCCGACTTTGGTTCGGGAGGTGGGAAATACTGTGTTTGTGTTCTGATGGAGTGGTGAGAATGTTATAGTTCGGAGGGCTGTTTGAATTGCAACATCTGTACACTGGCAAGACAGTTGTTGAATGAATGGTGGTGAGCATTTACTCTTTTCCTGGGTAATCCTAACCTGGTGGGAGAGGGCAGTGCTAAAAAAATTTTTTATATATACATTTGTGTACAATGTAGTGTTGTATTTTTTGTGATACATGTACTTCTGAAAAAAAAGACTCTTGAACCAGTTACAGTATCTTAATACTCAGCAGTGTTTTAAGTTAGGTCTCTTGATATTCAGAGAGAATATACACAGTGCACTAAGATAAAGCTAGAAGGGTAACTAATCATGTAATGATGTGAAAGGAAAATTGGGATTGATGAATGCCAAGAAATTTGTTGTAATAGTGACTCACGAAATCGTAATGACACGATTGCAAACAAACCATACCCCGGCCGGGATTGAACCCGGGTCATAGTCTCAAAACGCGACGGGCGGAGTTTTGAGACTCTATGACCGCGGGTTCAATCCCGGCCGGGGTATGGTTTGTTGTAATAGTGTTTACAAAAATTCTGCTTGATTTACATATAGTAGAAAGGATTATATTGAAAAGATTTACTGTTGATGTATACCATACCTAAGTTTTTATACCATTTTCTTTTATTTTGTATTGAGCCTAGCAATCCTTGAATGCCATTGTCAGTAACTACTAGGCACTCCTGATATACTGTACAGGTCTCCCTCAACATTCACGTTTTCAACTTTCACGGGCTTCACACATTCGCGAATTCCCAACCGCCAAATTCCCAGCCACCAAAATCCCAGCTCCAAATCATATTTAAGTTTCCCACCACCTGCGAGTCCCTACTACCCTCCCTCCGACCCCCGCAACTGGCAGCCAGCCCTCCCACCACTCATTTGTGGGAGTGTTTTGTTTGTTCATTATTTGCTTTTAAACTACAGAATAAATAATGTAAACCCATTCATGACTGCGTATTGGAATGGCTATTCGGACAGGTATTAAACGGTGACATCATGTGTTTACTCTTGAACACTGCAAAGAATTTAACATTTCTGCTACAGCTAATAATAACAATAGTAATAATAATAATAATAAAAATAATAATAATAAATATGATATAATTGAAGGAAATTGTACAAAAATACGAGGGAGTGGTTGACACATCGTCAGTGGACTTTGTTTATGCTGGAGTGAACATTAGTCTCCCTGCTCTTCCAAACATTTCACAATAATTCATTGTGTTTGGGGCTTGTAGATTGAGTGTGACTGGAGTGGTAGAGGCAGTGATGATTGAGGCAATGGTATTTAATAACATACATGTTAATAATAATACATGTTATTATAATAACAAGTACTATTTTTATTTGTAACATATATGTTATTAAATACCACTGCCTCAACCACTGAATTATTGTGAAATGTTTGGAAGAGCAGGGAGACTAATGTTCACTCCAGCATAGCAAAGTCACACTGACGATGTGTCAACCACTCCCTCGTATTTTTGTACAATTTCCTTCTTCAGTTATGTCATATTTATTATTATTATTATTATTATTATTATTATTATTATTATTATTATTATTATTATTATTATTATTATTATTATTATTGTTACTATTTTTATTTTATTATTATTATTATTACTACTATTGTTATTATTAGCAATAGCAGAAATGTTCGATTCTTTGCTGTGTTCAAGAGTAAACACATGATGTCACCGTTTAATACCTGTCCGAATAGCCATTCCAATATGCAGTCATGAATGGGTTTACATTATTTATTCTGTAGTTTAATAGCAAATAATGAACAAACAAAACACTCGCCACACTAAGTGGTGGGAGGGCTGGCTGCCAGTTGCGGGGGTCGGAGGGAGGGTAGTAGGGACTCGCAATGGTGGAGGCAGTGGTGGAGTGCTGTGGTATTTAATAACATACATGTTTATAACATGTTATTAAATAACATACGTTACTAAAGCATAACATGTATATATTTAGTACAATTTATGACGTTTTCATGTATTTTATGATTATTCATGGTTCGACAAGTTAAGGAAGCAGTATTGTAATATATTTCCCTACAATATATTGGGGCACCAAACATTCACGGTTTTTCAACATTCGCGAGGCTCTTGATCCCCTAACCCTCGCGAATGTTGAGAGAGACCTGTACTTGCTCGTGTATTCCACCTCACTCGTTTCTTTATATTTTCCCTGTTTTTCTTATTGTAACTCTTCTTGTATGCTCTTTTAGTCCTCCATTACCATTTCTTCTTGTGTTAGCTTTCATTAACCTCACTGATTATAATTACTTAGTTATTTTCCTCCTCAAATCTTGCAGTGAAGTGCACCAGCCACATCTGCGTTCCATTTATTATGGTACTCTGTTAGTACATACTTGTAACTGCCGCAGTTTTAATCATACTTTGGCTTCAACTCCACATGTCTGTAGGCAACCCAAGCAATTTTGTAAACTTTCTTGTTTGTATTCTTATTTTCCAGAATGAGAAATGATGCTACATCTAGTTTAGCTTCAAGTATGCAGAAAATGGGAGTAAATGAAACTGTAGCTGCTAAGGTAAGTGTTGTATATTACTGTTAATTATTGTACTTGTCAGTCTGCTAACAGTAATGCCATTTAATAAGAATACCAGAAAGTGTATATGATAGAAATTCTAGACTTTATATTGTGATGTCAAGGGCACAGAGTTGCAATAATGGAGTATTATCAGAATAGGCAAGTATAACAATGGTATTGTATAAGGATCAGTCTTCAGTCTGTTGCTATTAGTCATCCACAAATGATATAAGAAGTAGGTTTAACAACAAAAAATCAAGTTGCTTACGAAATACAGTGGACCCCCGCCTTATGATATTAATCCGTTCCTGAGAGCTCATCGTAAGCTGAAATTATCATTAGCTGAATTAATTTTCCCCATAAGAAATAATGGAAATCAAATTAATCCATTCCTGACACCCCAAAGTATGAAAAAAAATTTTTTATGATATGAAATATTAATTTTAATACACACAAACTGAAGAAGACATGCACAATTACTACTCTATTAAGAATAGAATACATGACACTTACCTATATTGAAGATCTAGTGATGATTGATGGGATGGGAGGAAGGGAGAGTGTGGAAGTTATTGTTTAGAAGGGGAATCCCCTTCCATTAGGACTTGAGGTAGCAAATCCTTTTCTGGGGTTACTTCCCTTCTTTTAATGCCACTAGGACCAGTTCCAGAGTCACTGGACCTCTGTCGCACAACAAATTTGTCCATAGAGCTCTGTACCTCCCGTTCCTTCAAGACTTTCCTAAAATGGGCCATAACATTGTCATTGTACAGGTTGCCAACACTGCTTGCAGTAGCTGTGTCAGGGTGATTTTCATCCTTAAAGGTTTGCAGTTGAACCCACTTTGCACACATTTCCTTAATCTCTTTTTTTCAATTCCATACTAATTCTCGCCCTTTTTACCACAGGGATGGCACTAGAAGCTTTCATGGGGTCCATGGTGACTTATTTTGCAGTTACAAGCACTAAAAACACTGGGATAATGTGAAATGTACCGAGTGTATGCGTAGATGTGACCGCACTGGCTGACTTGTAAACACTGGTGCTGAGGGCCACATGTGGGATGCATCCCGGACGAATCACGTAAGGCGAGTTTTTTATCGTGAGGCGAGGCAAAATTTTTGCGTTCAAATGCTTCGTATGGCGGATTTAACGTAACGTGATGCGTTCGTAAGGTGGGGGTCCACTGTATATCTGGTGCTTGGGTTTTAGATTTCTTAAGACAGAATTTTCTTAGTATATATTTTTATTTAACCCTTAAATGGTCCAAACGTATATATACGTTTTTTCAACATCTGAAAGTATGTAAAAAATGTAGATCTTCTTTTTGTTTTACATTTGAAAGCGTGTAAAAAAACTTTTATCTACATTTTTTTGTTATAGAAATTTGAAAATATGTAAAAAAAAAGTAGATCTATTTTTGTATCACTACGAATTTGAACGTCAATCTCTTTGGACCGTTTAAGGGTTAATATGAAATTGTGTATCTCGGTACTGTATTGTATTTAGCTTAACTGGTTCTTGTGAAAATGTGGAATTCTAAAATGAGTTGCCTTATTGTAATAACTTTGTGTAATGCATTGAAATTCCTTCATAAAGTAGTTATTGTATGATATCATCTTTGTAACCTTTTCCTTCAGTCATTGTTAGGAAGGTGCTTCCACCGCATGAATGTGACAGACTTAAGTTATGCATACAATGAATTTCGTATTCCAGAGTACCTTGAACCCTTATGCTGCCGAGTTTATCCCAGGGAAGAACTTCACCCGACCAGCAGAAACCCCAACTCTTGTTCACCACACTAATGGAGATAAGAAAAGTTCATAATGGAAAAATTCACTTAAGGGTGTGGAAAGAGGGAAAATCTGTTAACTGTGGATGATACTCGTCATAAAGCAGCTTTTGTTAATTACTATATTGGGTTATAAAAATGTCATTTATGGATGCAGTATATTGTAATGCCTATAATATATGAAATTAATAGCATTAAGTCACCGTAGACGTGATTATTTTTAAAGAAATTTTTTTACTTGCAATTTTTATGAGTACTCAGTCATTTTTTCCCCATTGTAAAAAATATCCAAAGTCATATTTCTTTACAAATGTTGACTGCTTATGGTTATTTTGGTATGTGGCCTTCAGAAATTGGCAGAGTTGATGAAGTAGATTTTTTTTTTATGAGCAATAAGAGTGACAATGATGCAAGAGTGAAAACAATATCCAGGTAGTGTAGCTTCTTTCTGCTTGTTCATGTTGGTGTGTATGTTGGCTGTCATGTTTGAAGAAAAAAATCTAAATACATTGAAGACATTGAATTAAAATTTTATTTGTAGTATAAGCTGAATTTAAGTTTTATTTGCATTATCATTGCTGAAATGATCACCATCTAAGGGCCTTCGTTACCTTCAAAGTCACCTTTAGCATGTGAAGAGGATTGGTTTATTATTTTTTAATGGTTTTTAACTTCAAAAAGTATGAGAATCCTCAAGTAAATTGTATTGTTCATTCCTTTTTCCAGATTGTCCTATTTCTTGTAGGTTTCCAGATTTTGATTTGTATGGTTTGTTTTACGTATGGAAATTGTCATCTTAAAATTTGTATTATTTGATTTTTATAAAAAAAAAAAACAGGTTTTCAGAAATCAACTTTTAATTATGATTCTGGAAGGTACTGTATATAAAATAATGGCATGTACAGTATTCACTGTTCAAAAATTCCCAAGAGTAGTTCACATTTGAAATACAATGTGAAGTTGAAGTCCCGTTGTGCTGTAATGTCTGGTGTTAGATGCTGACTAGTAAATTTAAGGACAAGTATTTGATAGGTGTAATTTTATCTTAGTACTTTGGCTCATGAACTTTGCTTATTTCTTTTGGTGTAATTGAAATGAGAAGACATTACATTTGTGTATTTTGGACAAAATTTGAGATTTCCTTTTCCTTTTGAACTTGAGTAAATTTTGTCAAATAAGAGAGATTAAGGATCTCTAATATTGCCTGTTTAACTTAATGGAACTTGAATAGATATTTTATCTCTTACTGTATTTTATATACAATATGTTAACAGAAAGGCATCCTCACAACAGAGGGATAACAAATGTAGTAGTTTAATGTTAATAAAATGGTAAAAACATTTATTTTATTCAAACTTGCATGCTTTTATTTTTGTACAGCTGTTGCCTGCAAGAAATACTCAAGTGTTACTTAGCCATCAAGAGTACATCATCGGTGTTATGCTACTATGGGTTAAGGTCTATAGCACGAGTTAAATTTTGAGTTTTTGTCAGATAGACCCCTAGTCACCGGAAGAATTAATTTTCCTTCAGGCAACTTAAATATGAATTGTAAGGGTAAACTCAGCATATGAGATTTGATAAGCAAGTCTTAAAATACAATTTGTCCAAGACTATTTTCTGCATAGTACATAAATATTGTATAGTTTAAGGCATTTTTTTAAACTATAGGATGTTTAGTTTGCTTGTACTATAGGCAATACCTTATATTATCGTATTTATGTGGAACATTTGAGGATCCTAGGTAGCAGTTACATAAAACCCCAGTGATTATGATTAAGGTCCTAGATATTTATGCGGCATGTTAGATTTGTCTTGTATTTACTGTGGTACATTGAAAGAATTTCAAAGAATTTATTGCTCTGTCTTTGTGCTAGGTGCACTCTAATGTCATTTAAGTTCTATAAGATTACAGTGTTTGCAGCAAGTTCTGGTTGTTTAATACCAACCAGTAAGCAATGTTTGCAGTGCTTGGGACTACCTGATACTGAATTAAAAATTTTAATGAATGCATCAGGTTTCAAAAATTTGAGAGACAAGTCTCATTCATACTAGTATTAAGAAGTGTACAAAAACCACTTAAATGAAGAAAATAGGCATTTCTACACTAAGCACTAAATATTATACTGTGTAGGTCTACATACTGTATATATTTTTGTGGATATCGTACTTCATGTTCCAGCAAGTTTTATAAATATATATTTATATATTTCACTGATGTAAAGCAAATGTTAGTTTGCACTGGTAATTATAACTTGAATCAAGATTTTTAATTTCCATGTGCAATGACTTATATTTTCTTGACATGTTAGTATTTTTCTCTGCCTTTTAAGAAAGCTCATCTTTCAGTATTGCAACAGAATCTGTATTTTCCTTTCTAACACAAGGTATTTATCTAACCATAATATTTAAAAAAAAAAAAAAAGAGGACACAAAGCACTTATTCTGAATTGTGGGAAATTGATTAGTGGAATTTTAAATTCAGTATAAAATGTTATTCCCATTTTCCTTAGCATCAGAAGTTTCCTACCTATAACTGGATACTGGCTAATTTTACTTTTAATGGGCCTTCTTTTCTTAGCTGAGTACTTATCCTACGCTGTATTAAAACAAATAGTCTTGATGGACCTCTTGTAAGTACTACTATATGAAGGGCCTTGATTTATTTTTCCAGTATATTTTGCATGGCATTGCAACTTGGTTGCTGCCACACCTTGCCAAATTTTTTTAATCATAAAATTTGTGAGTACACTTTAATTTCCATGTTTGCCCTAACCATTTTCTCTTTCCATATCTTTCTTGTCTATTTTTATTTTGTACACATTACCAGAGAGGATAAATATATAATAATGTACTGTATATTCATATTTGCATTATGTACAGGTCGTCGTCTTTCAAATAAGTTTGTTGAAAGAATTTGTCATGATACTAAATGGTGTTGACACAGTAGGCAAGCAAAATAAATTATGATTTTTTAATGCTGAGGTGCTGTGGCACTGCTTGTATATCTAATTGGCTCTCTTCTGGATAAGAAGAGAGCCAATTAGATATACAACCTGTGTACAAACTCCATACCATTCTTTTCGACTCCACCCACTCATACCAGGTTCTCTTCTTGACCCATGTCACTTTTGACAGCCAGTTTTGTACTATGCATAATAAGATTTGCAATCTTTAAAGTGCATTTTTTATAATTTGGTAAGGTATATAAAAGTTAAATTACTGCTTTTCACACACGATTTACTTAAGACTTATCTTCCTAGCTGCAAAAACTGATTATTTATTGTGGTGTAAACCATCCCTTGAAGAGGTAATTAACGAACATGACTTAAATTATTTTTATTTTTGCTCTAGTGCAATCTGGGATGTGTGTATATGTAATACTTCATAGACTTTGATATCAAAGATAATTTCTTAATTTGTATATAAGCCTTTTTACAATAATTCTCATACAGTACATACATTTGTCATAAAAATCTGAAATGCAGGTGTAAAATACTAGATTGGGGATATATGTAAATGGTGTAAATAAGGATTTTAAAAAGCTGTATTTGTCATAAGTATATTGAATTTATTTAACATTTTCTGAAGTATTATTTTCCTATAATAATTTAGAGAGAATGTATTTCTGTCCTGTAGCTACAAAGTCCTCTTGAGAGTTCCTTCTGTAAATTGTTCCCTCAAAGGAAGGGTTCTTGATAAGCGAGGGGCTTGTCATTTAAGGAATTGAGCGTGACCATTTCTTCCTTGAACTAAACCTGATTGCCTTCCATTTCCCAGGCTCTTTATGATCCCCCCCTCCCCATCCTTGTGGGTTTAGCTTTTTTTTTTTCATTATTAATTGCATGCCTCTTCAAGGGGGGCTCCTTGGCGTGGTGAAGAGGCTCTTGGTCTGAGGAATTAGACCTATCGGTCTTCTTCCTCAGACCGAACCTAATTACCCCCCAATCTCCCCTCCCCTATCCCATCCTCCCCATCCTCCCCTTTTTCCTTTCCTCCTCCTCCTCCCCACTCCTCCCTTTTGCCCTTCCTCTTTTTGTCCTTTGGGATTTCTCCCACAGGCACGCTAGTTCCTAGGTAGAGGAAAGGACACCGGGGTCGATCCCATTCCGTTGAGGTTTCTTGGCGGTGGCGTAGTTTGCCGTGGAATCTGGATTGCCTAGGGATGTCCCGATCCCTCTCCGGTATCCCGGAGTAGCTTTGGGTGTCTTTTGGGCGACGGGTGTATCTCTGGAAGCCACCTTTCGGATTCCGGGGGTGGTGGCTGAAGGAGGTATGCTTTGTGGCGGATATCCGGCCGCCCTCTCTTTTGTCCACCGAGGTAGCTCGGCAGATGTGACCTCTTCAAGGGGGGCTCCTTGGCGTGGTGAAGAGGCTCTTGGTCTGAGGAATTAGCCCTGTCGGTCTTCTTCCTCAGACCGAACCTAATTACCCCCCATTCTCCCCTCCCCTATCCCATCCTCCCCATCCTCCCCTTTTTCCATTCCTCCTCCTCCTCCTCACCCCTCCCTTTTGCCCTTCCTCTTTTTAGCCTTCGTGATTTCTCCCACAGGCGCGCTAGTTCCTAGGTGGGGGAAAGGACACCGGGGTCCATCCCATTCCGTTGAGGTTTCTTGGCGGTGGCGTAGTTTGCCGTGGAATCTGGATTGCCTAGGGATGTCCCGATCCCTCTCCGGTATCCCGGAGTAGCTTTGGGTGTCTTTTGGGCGACGGGTGTATCTCTGGAAGCCACCTTTCGGATTCCGGGGGTGGTGGCTGAAGGAGGTATGCTTTGTGGCGGATATCCGGGCCCCCCCTTCCG
>NW_026464324.1:0-15000 GCF_026875155.1 Cherax quadricarinatus
GTTGGTCCCTTGGGTTGAGAAAATCATGATGTGATTTCGCTCTAACCGAACGTGGCAAACGAATCTATGGATTGCGAATCCGTGGCTAGTGCAGTGTTTGTGATTATCGCTCACCTGATTGTGGCCAAAATGACATGGGTTCAGAATCCTCGGCTAGTCGCAGTGTTATTGATTAATACCACTCGTTCGTGATTACAATAAATATATATATATATATATATATATATATATATATATATATATATATATATATATTATATATATATATATATATATATATATATATTATATATAATAATGTGTGTGTGTGTGTGTGTGTGTACGTACTCACCTACTTGTGGTTGCAGGGGTCGAGTCATAGCTCCTGCCCCCGCTTCTTCACTGATCGCTACTAGGTCCTCTCTCCCACTGCTCCATGAGCCTTATCAAACCACGTCTTAAAACTATGTATGGTTCCTGCCTCCACTACGTCACTTTCTAGGCTATTCCACTTCCTGATAACTCTATGACTGAAGAAATACTTCCTAACATCCCTCTGATTCATAGGAGTCTTTAATTTCCAATTGTGACCCCTTGTTTCTGTGTCCCATCTCTGGAACATCCTGTCTTTGTCCACCTTGTCAATTCCTCGCAGTATTTTATATGTCGTTATCATGTCTCCCCTGAACCTCCAGTCCTCCAGTGTCGTCAGGCAAATTTCCCTTAATCTATCTTTGTAGGACAATCTCCTTAGCTCTGGAACTAGCCTTGTTGCAAACCTTTGCACTTTCTCTAATTTCTTGACGTGCTTGACCAGGTGTGGATTTCAAACTGGTGCTGCATACTCCAATATGAGCCTAACGTATTTGGTGGACAGTCTTCAACGATTCCTTACTGAGGTATCGGAATGCTATTCTTAGGTTTGCCAGACGCCCGAATGCTGCAGCAGTTATCTGACTGATGTGCGCCTCAGGAGATGGGCTCGGTATTATACTCACCCCAAGACCTTTTCCTTGAGTGAGGTTTGCAGTCTTTGGCCACCTAGACTATACTATCTATGAGGTCTACTTCGCCGTTCCCCAATCTTCATGACTTTGCATTTGGCAGGGTTAAATTCAAGGAGCCAGTTGCTGAACTAGGCTTGTAGCCTGTCCAGGCATCTTTGTAGTCTTGCCCGATCCTCGACCGATTTAATTCTCCTCACTAACTTCACATCATCTGTGAACAGGGACACTTCTGAGTCTATCCCTTCCGTTATGTCATTCACATAAACCAAAAACAGCACAGGTACTAGGACTGACCCCTGTGGAACCCCGCTCGTCACAGGCGCCCACTCTGACACCTCGTCACGTTGTTGCCTCCCTGTTAGATATTCTCTGACCCATTGCAGTGCCTTTCCTGTTATGCCTGCCTGATCCTCTAGCTTTTGCAGTAACCTCTTGTGAGGAACTGTGTCAAAAGCCTTCTTCCAATCCAAGAAAATGCAGTCTATCCACCCCTCTCTCTCGTGTCTTACTTCTGTTACCTTGTCATAAAACTCCAGTAGGTTTGTGACAGGATTTTCCTTCCCTGAAACCGTGCTGGTTGTCGTTTATAAGCTTGTGTCTTTCTAGGTGTTCCACAACTCTCCTCCCGATCATATTCATGACTTTGCACACGATACACGTCAGTGACACAGGTCTGTAGTTTAATGCCTCGTGTCTGTCTCCTTTCTTAAAGATTGTGTGTGTGTGTGTGTGTGTGTGTGTGTGTACTCACCTAGTTGTGGTTGCAGGGGTGGACTCATAGCTCCTGGCCCCGCCTCTTCAATGGTCGCTACTAGGTCACTCTCCCTGATCCGTGAGCTTTATCTTACCTCTGCTTAAAGCTATGTATGGATCCTGCCTCCACTACATCGCTTCCCAAACTATTCCACTTCCTGACTACTCTGTGGCTGAAGAAATACTTCCTAACATCCCTGTGATTCATCTGTGTCTTTAACTTCCAACTGTGTCCCCTTGTTGCTGTGTCCCATCTCTGGAACATCCTGTCTTTGTCAACCTTGTCAATTCCTCTCAGTATTTTGTATGTCGTTATCATGTCCCCCCTATCTCTCCTGTCCTCCAGTGTCGTCAGGTTGATTTCCCTTAACCTCTCCTCGTAGGACATACCTCTTAGCTCTGGGACTAGTCTTGTTGCAAACCTTTGCGCTTTCTCTAGTTTCTTTACGTGCTTGGCTAGGTGTGGGTTCCAGACTGGTGCCACATACTCCAATATGGGCCTAACGTACACGGTGTACAGGGTCCTGAACGATTCCTTATTAAAATGTCGGAATGCTGTTCTGAGGTTTGCTAGGCGCCCATAAGCTGCAGCAGTTATTTGGTTGATGTGTGCTTCAGGAGATGTGCCTGGTGTTGTACTCACCCCAAGATCTTTTTCCTTGAGTGAGGTTTGTAGTCTCTGGCCCCCTAGACTGTATTCCGTCTGCAGTCTTCTTTGCCCTTCCCCAATCTTCATGACTTGCACTTGGTGGGGTTGAACTCTAGGAGCCAATTGCTGGACCAGGTCCGCAGCCTGTCCAGATCCTTTTGTAGTTCTGCCTGGTCTTCGATCGAATGAATTCTTCTCATTAACAGGGACACTTTGGAGTCTATTCCTTCCGTCATGTCGTTCACAAATACCAGAAACAACACTGGTCCTAGGACTGACCCCTGTGGGACCCCGCTGGTCACAGGTGCCCACTCTGACACCTCGCCACGTACCATGACTCGCTGCTGTCTTCCTGACAATATTCCCTGATCCATTGTAGTGTCTTCCCTGTTATCCCTCCTTGGCCCTCCAGTTTTTGCACTAAACTCTTGTGAGGAACTGTGTCAAATGCCTTCTTGCAGTTCAAGAAAATGCAATCCATCCACCCGTCTCTCTCTTAGTCTTACTGCTGTCACCATGTCATAGAACTCCAGTAGGTTTGTGACACAGGATTTCCCATCCCTGAAACCATGTTGGCTGCTGTTGATGAGCTCATTCCTTTCTAGGTGTTCCACCACTCTTCTCCTGATAATCTTCTCCATGATTTTGCATACTATACATGTAAGTGACACTGGTCTGTAGTTTAGTGCTTCATGTCTGTCTCCTTTTTTAAAGATTGGGACTACATTTGCTGTCTTCCATGCCTCAGGCAATCTCCCTGTTTCGATAGATGTATTGAATATTGTTGTTAGGGGTACACAGCGCCTCTGCTCCCTCTCTCAGGACCCATGGAGAGATGTTATCCGGCCCCATTGCCATTGAGATATCTAGCTCACTCAGAAGCCTCTTCACTTCTTCCTCGGCTGTGTGTGTCCAGCACTTGGTGGTGTACCCCACCTCATCGTCTTTCAGGAGCCCCTTCTGTCTCCTCTGTGAACACTTCTTTGAATCTCTAGTTGAGTTCCTCACTTACTTCACGGTCATTTCTTGGTGTGTGTGTGTGGTGCCGAATAGGCAAAACTTGCGATTTTAGCTTAAATAGGAATGCTCTTGTCGAATAAGGCAAACGAAAATTTGTGTATGCAATAATTTCGCAAAAATCATTCTGAACCAAACGAAAAAATGTATTTCACTGTGTTTGTTTATTTTTAAATTATTGTAAACTTATCTAAAATATATTTAGTTGGATTAAGCTAAATTAAATTGTGCTTGTTATAATAAGGTTAAGTTTTCTAAGGTGCTTTTGGTGCAAAATTATTAAATTTTGCATTAACTTAAATGAAAAAAATCCATCTTTAAACGTATAAGAGAAAATTTTAGAGAGGACTTAATTTTAAATGAGTTCTTGCTAAATGACCAATTTTACCTATTCGGCACACACACACAATGTGTGTGTGTGATTATATATATATATACCTGGAGGTTATTCCGGGGATCAACGCCCCCGCGGCCCGGTCCACGACCAGGCCTCCCGATGGATCAGGGCCTGATCAACTAGGCTGTTACTGCTGGCCGCACGCAGTCCGACGTACGAGCCACAGCCCGGCTGATCCGGCACTGACTTTAGGTATCTGTCCAGCTCTCTCTTGAAGGCAGCCAGGGGTTTATTGGCAATTCCCCTAATGCTTGATGGGAGGCTGTTGAACAGTTTTGGGCCCCGGACACTTATGGTGTTTTCTCTTAGTGTACCAATGGCGCCCCTACTTTTTATTGGCGGCATTTTGCATCGCCTGCCCAGTCTTTTACTTTCGTAGGGAGTGATTTCTGTGTGCAGATTTGGGACCATTCCTTCCAAGATTTTCCAAGTGTAGATTATGATATATCTCTCCCTCCTGCGTTCCAACGAGTACAGTCAAGTGCTTCCAAGCGTTCCCAGTAGTTAAGGTGCTTGACAGAACTTATACGTGCAGTAAAGGATCTCTGTACACTCTCTAGATCTGCGATTTCACCTGCTTTGTATGGAGATGTTAATGTACAGCAGTATTCCAGCTAGAGAGAACAAGTGATTTGAAAAGGATCATCATGGGCTTGGCATCTCTCGTTTTGAAAGTTCTCATTATCCATCCTATCATTTTCTTTGCACGTGCGATCGTGGCACTGTTGTGATCCTTGAAAGTGAGATCCTCAGACATTACTACTCCCAGGTCCCTTACATTATTTTTCCGCTCTATTGTATAGCCGGAGTCAGTAGTATACTCTGTTCTAGTTATTATCTCCTCCAGTTTTCCATAAAAGGAGTAGTTGGAATTTGTCCTCATTGAACATCATATTGTTTACCCTTGCCCACTGGAAACTTTGTTTATATCTTCTTGGAGGTTAACCGCGTCCTCAGCAGATGACAGCCTCATGCAGATCCTAGTATCATCCGCAAAGGATGATACGGTGCTGTGGTGTATATCTCTGTTTATGTCTGATATGAGGATAAGGAATAAGATATATATATAAGATATATTATATATATATATATATATATATATATATATATATATATATATATATATATATTATATATATATATATATTATATATATATATATTCTTTCAACGAACTGGCCATATCCCACTGAGGCAGGGTGGCTCAAAAGGAAACACCGAAATTTTCTCCTTTTCATTTTAGCTCATTGCTCCCGGCATTTTAGTCGCTTCTTACGACATGCATGGCTCACGGAGGATGAAATCTGTTCCACTTCCCCATGGAGGAAATAAACAAGAACAACAACTAGTAAGGAAATAGAAGAAAACCCAGAGGGGTGTGTATATATGTATGCTTGTCTATGCATGTGTAGTGTGGCCTAAGTGTAAGTAGAAGTAGCATGACGTACCTGAAATCTTGCGTGTTTATGAGACAGAAAAAAAGACACCAGCAATCCTACCATAGTGTAAAACAATTACAGTTTTCATTTATACACTCACTTGGCAGGGCGCCAGTATCTCCCTGGGTGGCGGCTGTCTACCAACCTACTACCTACATTATAATATATATATATATATATATATATATATATATATATATATATATATATATATATATATATATATATATATATATATATATATATATATGTCGTGCCGAATATGTAAAACTGGTCAATTAGCAAGAACTCATTTAAAATTAAGTTCTTTCTGAACTTTTCTCTTATACGTTTAAAGATATATTTTTTCATTAATGCTAATGTAAAAAAATTTAATTTTGCACCAAAGGTGTCTTAGAAAACTTACCTAACCTTATTATAACAAGAACAATTTATTTTAGCCTAACCCAACTAAATATATTTTAGATTTGTTTACAATAATTTAATACTAAACAAACACAGTGAGATATATTTTCTTCGTTAGGTTCAGAATGATTTTGGCGAAATTATTGCATACACAAATTTTCGCTTGTCTTATATGGCAAGATGAGCGTTGCTATTTAAGCCAAGATCGCAAGTTCTGCTTATTCGGCACGACATATATATATATATATATATATATATATTATATATATATATAATATATATATATTATATATATATATATATATATATATATATATATATATATATATATATATACTATATATATAGTATAATATATATTATTATATATATCATATAATATATATATATATATATATATATATTATATATACTACTTATATATATATTATACTATAATACATATACTGTATAAAATACATTAATATTATCCATTTCGATATATAATGAAAAGACCCACTGAAGTATATTTTCTCATACTAAATACATAAGCAAATCCAAATTTTGAACGCCATGAACGATTATATAGTTAGAATGAGCTATGAATGGCTACCGTGAATGACGCCAAAAATATAATTTCTATTGAAACTATGCATTGGACTCCCGGGCTTGTGGAAGGGATTTACTTAAAATCAAAATAGAGTACGATCAGATTCCTTTGGGTACTCTTTGTTAAGGTTGTATCCCAACGTTCCTGATTGGCTCACGCCTCACTCTGTAGCGATCGTTGGACGAATCTTATCACGAAACATTTTCCGCTATTGCTGATCCTGCTTAAGTCTAATTATCAGTGGAGTATATAGTGGCTAAAAATAATAATAATAATAATGAAAAGAGTGCTATTGTCAGTAGTGTTACTGTGTACTTGTGTAGTATACTTAGATAATCCCACCTATGTTATTGAGAAGCTCCCTGGCTAGCGATGACGTCACCAGTCACGCACGTGTACCGCCTACCACAGCGTTCCTTCTCAGTTCCACGGTAGACATGGTAGATAAGACAGGCAGGCCTGGGCTTCTCCTACAGACATCCTACGTGTGTATTTCTTACTCGAATATCTCCTCACGAACCCCCACGACACTACTGTTCTTGCTGTTGAGGTTGTTGCTGCTACTAATACTAATGATACTGATGCTATTGTTGATGCTCTTGCAGCAGTGGCTGCTCTATTATTATTACAATCAAGGGGTAAGCGCTAAACCCGGAGGATTATACAGCGCCTGGGGGGGGATGTGGAAGGCATTCAGGCTTAATTTGGGGAACTGGAGCACAGATCCAATTCCCTAAATCAAGAGCCCCTCACCAACATCAAGGAACCTTCCTTGAGGGGAGTGGCTGCTCTAGCTGCTTTAATTGTTGCTGTACTGCATTTACCACAATTGTTGTTGCTGCTTCTTAGTTCTTGTAGACCACATCTGTGTTTTGGCTTCCTTCGAAAGCCTCAGTGATTTTTTTTTTTGTCAAAATGATCCGATAGCTGTTTCAGGCAAAAATGCTCCTGCCGTAAATCGTAAATTCGTGTTAACTTGGGATGTGGAGGCTCAGCTTGTCCACTAAACCAGAAGGTGGCGTCTGAGTACCATGTCAAAGACTTTTATGGTGTGTAATGTTTGTGCTGTGCTACTAGTCTTGTCATTTTTCCACATTGTTCTATTGCCCCCTTGGTGAAAAGGGGTTAAGTCTGCAGTTTTTGAGGCCTCTGGAGTTTTACAGCGAGTGCTCGTGCTAATGGTACTTTTCTTTTCAAAAAACGAATTCCAGGAATCAGGCCCAGGTGCTGAGCTCATGGCAAGTTGTACACTTCTTTTTCGAAGACTGAAGGGTTTATGCTAAAAGATATCATTTATAGGATAGACAGACTACTGCTCATAGTCCCCCCTTGGAGCAAATCTGTTGTGGGCCTAGTTCTCCCCAAATGCCCACCAGAGGGCACTGCCTCAAGTTAGACATAGGCAGCCATGCCCCGGCCTCACTCCTAGACCGGCGTCCTTCCCGACAACAAGCTTCCCTCCCAGACTGGTTTCGGCACACCTCACACTGCCCGCTGTAAACCCTTATATTTCAATAAAGAAGCTAGTCAATGGCCGTATATCTCACCTACCTCCATGTTACCCGGCAAGTTACTAGATCAACCCAAAACGCAGATAAAACAGAGTTAGTGAAGAAATTATTTGGATCTTCAACTCTTATGGTGTCGACTGTGTTCGTGAACACTGATTCAAACTGGTTTTTTTTTTTTTTCAGAGAAAAAGAAGAGTAGCTGCTGCAATTCCCTAGATCAATGTTCTTCACCAGCATTAAGGTGCTTCCCTTGAAGTGACTGGAGGAGTGACAGAGTGCTTCATCAAGACTGCCATCCATACAACAACGAGATCACTAAACAATCACATTTATATAGTTTGAATCGCTTTGTGTATACACTTAAAGAGGGAGATATTTCTCAATTTATATACGTACATACTATAGAGAAAATTTTAGTCTCTATTATAGTTACGATTAAATTATCGTCTAGTGGTGTACAAGCTACATCCAGCCTGAATAACCCTACACTGAACTGTGTGGGGGCTAGCACCAACAGCCTTGTTCCTCTGCTGGTCCGTTCATCAACCAGGAGACCTGGTCTAGGACCGGGCTGCGAGGGGCGGTGACCTCCGGAACTGACCAAGTGTAACCTACAGGTAACCTAGTCCAGTCGACGGTTTTTCAACCCAATAAACCAAGCAAGGAATCCTGTAGCATTATTGCACTATCCTGTTTTATGCAAAATTAAACCAGATTTTTAATTCGAATTTGCATTTCACTGTAAAAAAATCAGAAACTACAATTGCATTTAATATTAAAAAATATTTAACAAGCTTTACAGAGCGACGAAACAACATTTATCCTCTTTATTTTTCCTCGGCCAGTTATAATCTAGCGACCAGCAGGAGCGAGACCCATCTCCTACCCCTGGCCTGACCTTTAGCGATGACCTTTCTTCCCCTCCCCCTAGGCAGTGTCCCCAGCAGTGACCTTAATTATCTGCGTGGCCACGGGAGGCTCCCCAGGCCCCCTTCCACTATCTCCCCTTATCGTCCCCATGACCTTCAACATCATTTGAGAAGCCTGGCCACCCACTTCACTTATGAGTCTCCCAACCTTTCCACCAGCCCCACCCTTTGAGCGAAGGGCTTCAGGTCCAATGAATTTAAGCTAGTCTTCCCTTCCTTGGATTTAACCAAATCATCTCCTATTCTCCAAACGCTGTATAATCTCCAAAGAATTTAATGCTTTCTCCGTCAATATATCAATACATCTGCTGTAGGAAATACTCCGCATGCTAGTGGCTTTGTGCTTAACAATATTTTATTACGTGTAAAACTACAATTTTGTATACAGCCGAAAGAAATAAAGTATGGTGGCCTGGTGGTTAACGCTCTCGCTTCACACGGCGAGGGCCTGGGTTCGATTCCCAGCCAGAGTAGAAACATTGGACGTGTTTCTTTCAACCTGTTGTCTATGTTCCCCATCAGTAAAATGGGTACCTGGGTGTTAGTCGACTGGTGTGGGTCGCATCCTGGGACACTGACCTAAGGAGGCCTGGTCACAGACCGGGCCGCGGGGGCGTTGACCCCCGGAACTCTCTCTAGGTAAACTTATACCAACTTGCACTCACAGTAACTTAGTCACATCTTAATATACAATTTGCAGGACTTATCTAAGTTAGGTTACGTCAGATTTAGGTTTGGTTGTCCTGGAGGTTACCTGGAGGTTATTCCGGGGATCAACGCCCCCGCGGACCGGTCCATGACCAGGCTCCCGATGGATCAGGGTCTGATCAACTAGGCTGTTACTGCTGGCCGCACGCAGTCCAAGTATGAGCCACAGCCCGCTGCCCGGCATGACTTAGGTATCTGCCACTTCTCTTGAAGGCAGCCAGGCTTATTGCATTCCAATGCTTGATGGAGCTGTGAACAGTTTGGGCCCACGTCACTTATGAGTTTTCCTATTAGTGTCCAATGGCGCCCTACCTTTTATTGGGGCATTTTGATCGCTGCCAGTCTTTAATTTGTAGGGAGTGATTTCGTGTGCAGATTTGGACATTTCTTCCAAGATTTTCCAAGTGTTCAGATTATGTATACTCTCCTCCAGCGTTCAAGAATACAATTCAAGTGCTTCCAACGTTCCCAGTAGTTAAGTGCTGACAGATTAGCGTAGGTAAAGGATCTCTGTACACTCCTAGTGCGATTTCCTGCTTTGCAATGATATGTATAATGTACTACAGTATTCAGCTATCAGCAGAAAGCAAGTGATTGAAAAGGTTTCATGGGTTGGCACTCTCGTTTGCAATTCATCATATCCATCTATCACTTTCTTTGCATCGATTTGGCATGTGTGATCCTTGAAAGTGAGATCCTAATTATTACTCCCAGGTTTCATTATTTATTGCTCTATTATGGCCGAGTCAGAATATACTCTGTATACATACCACAAAGAAAAATCTATAAAGATATAAAAAAAAGTCAGCGTCGCGAACAGAAAACTGGAAGCCAGTGTGCGGCTGTACTCTCATTACAGTCAGATTATCACTGTTCAAGGTGCCTTCAACAGAGCCATGATGTAGTTAAGAGGACGGAGCTACACATCCTCACTTTATCCAATATTCTTATCTTCACTTTCTCCAGTACTTTTCGTCACTTATCCTCACTTTTTCCATTACTTTTCTTTTATCCTCATTTTCTCTAGTATTTCGTTTATCCTTATCCTGTGTGTGTGTAGTTACTAGTGTTCAAAGGCACTTGTCGACAGACATTTGGCCTGTTGTTTGTGGTATGTCTGACTGTGTGTGTGTGTGGATGGGTTCCGTGCGTGCTACTGACGTACAGTATACGTGTGGTATATATTGTACTGAGCTGTGCGGAAGGTACAGATAAAACTCACCAACATTTTCACTCGGTAGCCAACACAAACAAAAATACCGCCAATGGGATATCCCCAAATGCACTTAATGTTTTAATTAATTATTTTTCTCTACAGGTCCGGGCGCAGTGTCATCAAAATTGACGTAATTAATGTAATCAAATTAATGCGTTGACGTCCGATTAATTGGAAGACTTTACCGGTGATCACCAACAAAATCTCTGAACCAAAAGAGGTAATAGCTAGAATCAATCAAATGTCCGAAAACGGAAAAAAATATTCAAGAGGACATCAGTGGAGGGATAAAATGGGGCTGGTTGTCTGCTATTGTTTTCAACTGTGCAATAGTACTAATAATTATTTTATTTATAAGAAGCGTAAATCCGTAGCGGTCACTCAACGCTTAGGAAATGGGATATAATCACTAACTACCACAAATTATCAGTACCAGTAAACAGCCATCACTAATTACCACAAGCTATCAGAACCACTAAACAGCCATCGCCTCTAAACCCTCGCCACATCAATACAACCAAGAAGCCAATCTGACATCTTATCCGTAAGTCACCAATACACGTGTTACTACCACACGTGTTACTACCACACGCGTCACTACCACACGTGTCAGTACCACACGTGTCACTACCACACGTGTCACTACCACGTTCATACATACGCGTCACTACCACAATTTTCACCACCACACGTCTCACCGCCACACGTGTCACCATCACACCCTCCATCATTACTTAAATCCCTTAAAACCTCCATAACCTTCTACTCACTCTCTACCTTACTCTTCCTCTTTCCTGGAATAGCTCTCTTTCTCTCCCTCTCTCTTTCCTTCCTTTTTCTCTCGCTTCCTCTTCCTCGATCTAATTCCTCTTTTTCCCCCCTGTCCATCTCTGTCCCTCCTTCTATACTTCTTCCCTCTCTTTCTCCACTATGTATAATAACATATATATATATATATATATATATTATATATATATATATAATATATATATATATATATATATATTATATATATATATATATGAGGCTGTAAGCTCCTGCTTGAAAGCTGGCTGCCTTGGACCAACGTCTAGCTCTGGTCCAACGTCTACACTGGTCCAATACCTTGGCGTCTAGCGTGAGCTAGACGCCAAGGTATTGGACCAGTGTAGCTAGGTTGGTAAAGCACTGCGTTCCTTGTTCAAAGGTTCGTAGGTTCGAGTCTCCTTCACCAGAGATCAGTGTTTGTGAATATTTCGCCTGTTCTTGCAAATTCCTAGCATATATATATATATATATATATATAATATATATATATATATATATATATATATATATATATATCTATCCCAGTCTCCCTTCCGTTCTCCAACATTCTCATAGGGATTTAGCGTCCCCTTGCAGCTGGGATTACAGGATTACACGGCGAGAGGGGAAGAAGGATTTTTCCACACTCCTTCAATTCAGCAAGTTCTAATAATCCCGCTCCTCGGATCATGTTTCTCCTGCTGCACCTCTAAAAGCCAGTGCGTTTTTCCTTCTCTAATACTTCCCAGTTGCATTTTTCCCCCCGGGCGATCGTGCTCGCGCGCAGGCTCTCAGAAAGTGGCTTGCTTAATTTCCCTGTTTCATCTGAAGGTTAATGAATCAGACGCATGTGCATTATTACAATAAAAAAGAAGCGCTAAACCGTAAGGGTTATACAGCGCCGACACATGTGCAACATCTGGATATCTTTACTGGAGACGTTCGCCATTCAGTTGTTTTTATCAATACGGATGTAGTAATTGCGTCTAATTCTTCAACTTGTCGGTATTGTAGACCATACATGTACACTTGAAGGTGCTTCATGTACCTATGATATACCTGCAACCTGTTTCAAGGGTTGAGTGGTTAATTTAAATCCTGTCTACTACACCAGGAGTCATTAAGAAATAGTACATTTATATGAAAGCGTTAAATCGGTATGGGTCATGCAGATGATGGGGTTTGATCTACGGGGAGGGTAGCCACAATTCCTTGGATCAAGAGCCCTTTATCCATATCACAGGATCCGTCCACTGATTGTAATTAATAAAAAATAAAATAAGGCTTAGGAATATAACTGATCCCATGATATCAATGTCACCTGTGACACCAGTGATATACCTGTGACTTACTTTTAGGAATTTCATCTTTTTACCCTAACACATCAAGGCAAACACACACACACACACACACACACACAATCGACATGTGCCTAGGACCAAATGGTAACTAACACACATGACTCGACCCCTGCAACCACATATAGGTGAGTACATACAGGCGACTACACACACACACACACACACACACACACACACACACACACACACACACACACACAACAAAGCTCCCTCCCTCTCCACGGTGGAAAATAACTCGTTAAAATTCATGATTTTCTCACTTCCAGCCTCACGCAATCCGGCAGCTCGGATTTAAATCGTGCCCCCTGGATATATTGAAAACGTGAACCACACCCGCTACCCGAGCAGTATTAAGTGAAGGAATAGGTGTGTGTGTGTGTGTGTGTGTGTGTACTCACCTAATTGTGGTTGTAGGGGTCGAGACTCGGCTCCTGGCCCCGCCTCTTCACTGATCGCTACTAGGTCCTCTCTCTGCTTCCTGAGCTGTCATACCTTGTCTGAAAGCTATGTATGGATCCTGCCTCCACTACATCGCTTCCCAAACTATTCCACTTCCTGACTACTCTGTGGCTGAAGAAATACTTCCTAACATCCCTGTGATTCATCTGTGTCTTCAACTTCCAACTGTGTCCCCTTGTTGCTTTGTCCCATCTCTGGAACATCCTGTCTTTGTCCACCTTGTCAATTCCTCTCAGTATTTTGTATGTCGTTATCATGTCTCCCCTATCTCTCCTGTCCTCCAGTGTCATCAGGTTGATTTCTCTTAACCTCTCCTCGTAGGACATACCCCTTAGATCTGGGACTAGTCTTGTTGCAAACCTTTGCACTTTCTCCAGTTTCTTTACGTGCTTGGCTAGGTGTGGGTTCCAAACTGGTGCCACATACTCCAATATGGGCCTAACGTACACGGTGTACAGGGTCCTGAACGATTCCTTATTAAGATGTCGAAATGCTGTTCTTAGGTTTGCTAGGCGCCCATAAGCTGCAGCAGTTATTTAGTTGATGTGCGCTTCAGATGTGGTGCCTGGTGTTATACTCACCCCAAGATCTTTTTCCTTGAGTGAGGTTTGTAGTCTCTGGCCCCCTAGACTGTACTCCGTCTTCGGTCTTCTTTGCCCTTCACCAATCTTCATGACTTTGCACTTGGTGGGGTTGAACCCCAGGAGCCAATTGCTGGACCAGGTTTGCAGCCTGTCCAGATCCCTTTGTAGTTCTGCCTGGTCTTCGATCGAATGAATTCTTATCAACTTCACGTCATCTTCAAAAGGGACACTTCGATCTATTCCTTCCGTCAGTCGTTAAAAAAAATACCAGAAACACACTGCCCCCTGGGACCCCGCTGGTCACAGCGCCCCACCTGACACCTCGCCACGTCCCAGACCCCGCTGTCTTCCCTTTTAAAAGATTTCCGATCCATTTGTAGTGCCTTCCCTTACCCTCCTTGGGTCCTTAAGCTTTTGCACTAACCCTTTTGGGGGAACTTTTAAAAACCCCTTTTTGCAGTCCAAAAAAGAAAATCCACCCACCCCCTCTTTCTTTCTTACTGCTTCACCATGTCATAGAACTCCATGGTTTGTGACAAAGGTTTTCCCGCCCCGAAACCATTTTGGGCTGCTTTGATGAGATCATTCCTTTTAGGTGTTCCACCACCTTTTTTCCTGATAATCTCTCCATGACGCATACTATACATGAAGTGACACGGGTCTGTATTTTATGCTTCGCCTTCCCTTTTTTTAAAGACTGGGACTACATTTGCTGTCTCCATGCCTCAGGCAATCTCCGTTTTTTCGATTATGATTGAATATTGTTTTTAGGGACACATAGCGCCTCTTCTCCCTCTCTCAGGACCCAGGGAAGATGTTAACCCCCCTTTTTCCTTTGGGGTATCTAGCTCACTCAAAAGCCCTTCATTTCTTCCTTGGTTTTGTGGTATTTGGGTCCACCTTTGGGTTACCCCACCTCTCCGTCTTTCTGAGCCCCTTGGGGTTCCCCTGTGAACACTTTTTTTGAATCTTTTTGTTTATTCCCACATACTTTACGGTCATTTCTTTTCTTCTCCTCCTTCCTTCCTACCTGATTCCTGGGGGCTTGACTGTTTTTCCCCCGGTGGCTGTATAACACTTCGGGGAGATTTGGGTTTCGCTGCGGTGTACTCCCTAGTTAGGTTTCAGGGGTCGAGTCCAAGCTCCTGGCCCCGCCTCTTTTACTGTGTGTGGCTGTGCGTGTGTGTGTGAAATATAACTGCCCACTATAAT
>NW_026464324.1:20000-49995 GCF_026875155.1 Cherax quadricarinatus
TATATATATATATATATACATAATATTATATAATTTATATATAGTATATATATAAATAATAATATATAATATATATAACATATAAAATATATAATATTAATACATATTATAAATCAATATATATATAATATAAATTAAATATATATATATACATATATATAAAATATTAAAATATATAATAATATATATAAAATAGGGCACAAAATTTTTTAGTCCTTCCCCCACTATCCTATCCTAACCTTTCTACACCCCCCCACCCCCGGGCTGATGAACAAAACCCAAATTTCCCCCCCCCCCCCCCCCCAGAGCAGCGTACAGGTTTTCGCGCCCAGGCTGGGAAATTGCTGTGTCAAGCCTCGACTGTCTTGTTTCCATGGGAATTACAACCCCAACTTCACTTCCCTCTAACCACTGTTGAGGCAGAAACAAGTGACCTTTATTTCTGCTAAAGACTGTGTGCCAGCGTTCTGACCATTCAAATTCCTCAATATAAAGACATTATTCCCGTATATTACACTAAAGTGAGAAATGGCAACAAACCCTTAATACTGCAGCGTTAAAAATCTGTGACTAAAGACCGTTTAAACTATATAGACCAGGGGTTCCCAACCTGCTGGCCATAAGCTGCATGTGGCCCTTGTAGGAAATGGATGAGGCCCTCACATGAAATTATGAATTCACTTTCATGTAGGTTCCACACTGCACAGTGTCAACAAAACCGTGAGTCCCTCATTTGACCATCAGATCTGGCCCACTTGTGTAAAACACTTTGTCCACTTTCGAGAATTATCCAGCGATGCCGGAAGCCGGGCTTCCATGATGACCGTCTGTTCAACCAAGCTGTTGGTGCTAGCAGCCCGCAGGCCCACATAGCCATTACAACATATCTGATCCCGCACTTGCAAGAGTCAGTGTACTCTTGAGAGCACTTGGATGATGAAAAAAAAAATCCCTATATAACAGGTCGATTTCCGAGCAGCAATATCCAGTATATTAAATTTCATAAGCTATTACGATAGTCAAAATAATCAAGGAAAAAAACGAATTAATTGATTGCATTTAGATTTCCATAAAAGCTATCGAGGGGGAGTTCTCCATGGAAGACTAATTTAGAAGCTGTAAAATACAGGAGGAATAAAAGACAAATATTTCAATAACTGAAAGCCTTTCTTTATGAAAGGAAAATGGAAAACGGTGATAAGGGAAGACAATACCCTCATATAAAAATGTCCCGAACATTGTCATACAAGAATTTGTACTTGCTTGGGTAATGGTCTGAACTTACATAAGTAAGTTGGGAGAAGGAACAAAAACAACAGCAATGTGCTCGTGGATGACACAAAAATCATATGTAAAAAAAAAAAAGCAATTAAGAATGACTTCAAATCCCTATGAGAGGACTTAGATAAGTTAAGAAATGGAGTGACAAGTGGATGATGAAATTTCTTGTTAAATGCAATGGAATGAGTGAAAAAAAAGCGTAAACTGGCAACCTGCTGAATACAGATTGCATGATACAATGTTGAAAGCTTTTGAGAGAGAGAGAGAGAGAGAGAGAGAGAGAGAGAGAGAGAGAGAGAGAGAGAGAGAGAGAGACTGAGACTAGGAATAATTGCTAACATAAGATTGTTACGGTAAATTCCAAGTTCGCAAACTTCCAAAATATGACTACCCTTGAAAAATGCTATGTTGATACCGACAAGATGTGGAAAAAGACACTTATGTACAGTTCAGGACATCAGAAGAAACATTTCGCCATTAGTAGCTTCCTCAGTTAGGACTCAAGAAGCCACTCGTGGCGAAACGTTTCCTCTGATGACCTGAACTTTACAAAAGTATCTTTTTCCACGTGATTATCCTTAGATAGGCTCCAAGCATCTTAAGAGAGAAAAGGAACATAAAACCTAAATATTGAAAAGACTGAGATAACCTCGTTGACAGACAGTAGGACAAGAGGAGCCATGATAAACATACGTAAGTTCACAAAAAGATACGAAAAAAATTAGAGATTTCTTGAAACCATCAACAGGAAGACGAGGCCACTGTTGTAAGCTGAGAAAAATGTAGCGCAGGAAGTTCACTAGACAATTTTGTTGCAGATATAAATTAAATGCGTACTAGATTTATATGCTACAGCTACCGCTAACCTGACAAGATCATAAGAAATTTAACACTGAGGTTCCCGGCATTTTAACAAATTAACTTTGTGTTACTCTAACTGTAATTTTTTTGTGAACTCCTCCAGTTGCGTTATTATGACTAGTCTTCTACATATGTAATTACACACAAGACCACATGCGCGAGCCGAAAACACACAGTAAATGCAATGCACGTCTGCCTTACATCCCTGTCACCATTAATATACCTCGCAAGTCAGTGTCGACAAAACCAGGGTATGTCTAACCTCGTTAGTCTGTGGCAAGACGTTAGTCAGTGTCGACAAAACCAGAGTATGTCTAAGCAAAATAAACATCAACATTCTCCCACAAACACTAGACAAATCCCACGCCAGGTCTGCAAACTTTCCCACGAAAAAAAATATATGTTGCCACACAGCGTTGCCAAGTTCCTCCAGTGGAATGGACCTTGCCAAGGGTGCCATTGTCTATAAGAAAACTCTTGAGAATTTTTTATATAAATGGGAGCAGTGTGAACTCTGAGTGCCAACTTCATTAATGACGTACCAACTTCTCACCAAGGCGTGCTAACTTCCTCTGAGGAATATCAGCGTCTCCTGGAGGTGACACAACTTCCTTAATAAAAGTGTCAAATGTCGAAAGAAATGTTGCAACATTTTCCTGTTAACATCGAAAATACCTCACTTGAGTGACAACTTTCTCAATAAGTGCCAGTCTACAACCAGAGTGACAACTTCCTCAATAAGTGCCCGTCTCCCGACTGAGTGACAACTTTCTTAATAAGTGCCAGTCTCCCGACTGAGTGACAACTTCCTCAAAGAGTGCCAGTCTCCCATCTGAGTGACAACTTATAGAAGACTCGAGGAAGAGTAAGTGTCTGCTAAGAAGTGTCAAATTCCTGAAGTTTTGATGACATCTTGGAACTGATATCAACCATCCCTTGAAGAATACAACTCAAACTTTACATTTTGTCGATTAAGTGGCTAGCTTACTGTGCACTCTACATCCATCCTATGGATGGTGGTGGCTAGTTTACTGTTCATCCCATATCCATCCTGTGGATTTTAGAGGCTAGTTTATTGTGCACCTCATATCTATCCATTGGATAGTAGTGGCTAGTTTATTGTGCACCCCATGTCCATCCTGTGGACGGAAACCCAGGAAGATAGATACACAAAAGGCCTGGGAACTATGTACCAAGCGCTGACATGAGTACATCTGGATTAAAAAAAAAAAGGTGACAATGCTGCTGGTGGAACTCACAAATAACTCGCACACAGAAGAGGAAACTTATGGTGACGTATCGGTCCTCCGTGGACCACTGTCAAGTTACAAAGAAGAGAAGACCAGAAGACAGGTCGGTTAGAGGAAGCGCGAAGAAGGAAGTGGTAAAAGTAGCGGTATTAGTAATAGAATTAGCAGCGGCAGTAAGAGAAATAGTAGCAGCAATAAGAATAATAGTAATAGTAATAAAGAGTACTAGCAGCAATAAGAGTAATAGTAGCAGAAATAAGAATAACAGTAACAGTAATGAGAGTACTAGCAGCAATAAGAGTAATAGCAGTAATAATAATAATAGCAGTAATAAGAATAGCAGTAAAAAGAGTACTAACAGCAATAAGAATAACAGCAGTAATAAGAATGATAGTAACAGTAATAAGAGTACTAGCAGTAATAAGAGTAATAGCAGCAATAAGAGTAACAGTAGCAGCACTAAGAATAATAGCAGCAATAAGAATAATAGCAGTAGTAATGGCAGCAGCAATGGTATTAATATTAGTAGTAAAAAGGCTATCTTAATCTGTCACAAGTTTCCTCTCCTAAGTGATAATTATCTTTATTTCTAAAAAGTAAAGCATATCATACACTGAACTTATATTTAATTAAGCACAGCATTTAGGGCAGTCTTAAAATTAACTTATAACTACTGAAAATTTATTTAATTTTGTTAGTTTACAAGAATGCTATTGTTAACAATCCGGTTTACGATTTTTTTTTTGAATTGTTAAACGTCTTTTTTGTTAAATCTTACAACCACTTTCTTACTCTGGGATGCTTAGTTTCTTACCCAGAGATGCCCACTTTATTACCCAGGGAAGCTCACTTTCTTACCTAGAGACGCCCACTTCCTTACCCAGGGATGCCTAGTTTCTAACCCAGGGCCGCCCACTTTCTTACCCAGGGACGCCCACTTTCGTACCCAGGGATGCCTAGCTTCTACAAAACAATGCCAGACAACTTTCATTTCCAGTTAGATACTTTCAAGCTTCTCAATGCCATCAACCTCTCTACAAGTGCCAGTTTTCTTGCCAACCAATGCCAACTTCCTTACCATCAGCGCCAGAGTCTCCAGTAATACTGCTAGCTTTGCCCTCAAACACCGTCATTCCTTCCACTGAGTGCCATCTCTCGAACAAACCGTGCCAACTTTATATAACGAAGAGTACCCTTGACAAGCCGAATAGTCTGCCAAAGATGCCAGAAACTCAGCCAGTTTGTCCGGAAATAGTGCCAAGTGATCCAGCATCTTGGCCAGTCTCTCCAGGAATAGTGCCAACTCTTCCCACGAAGAGCACCATCTTCCCTGTCAGTGCCAACATTCGGAAAACTCGGAAAATTTCTCAGGAACATTAACAGTTTCCAAGTGTTTGTAACTTAAAGAATAAAATTTTATCACTAAACACCTGGATGTTTGTTGATTACAGACCTGTGTGATGGATTATTACTAGACACCTGTGTGATGGATTATTACTAGACACCTGTGTGATGGATTATTACTAGAAACCTGTGTGATGGATTATTACTAGAAACCTGTGTGCTGGATTATTACTAGACACCTGTGTGATGGATTATTACTAGACACCTGTGTGATGGATTATTACTAGACACCTGTGTGATGGATTATTACTAGAAACCTGTGTGATGGATTATTACTAGAAACCTGTGTGATGGATTATTACTAGACACCTGTGTGATGGATTATTACTAGACACGTGATGGATTATTACTAGAAACCTGTGTGATGGATTATTACTAGAAACCTGTGTGATGGATTATTACTAGACACGTGATGGATTATTACTAGAAACCTGTGTGCTGGATTATTACTAGACACCTGTGTGATGGATTATTACTAGAAACCTGTGTGCTGGATTATTACTAGAAACCTGTGTGCTGGATTATTACTAGACACCTGTGTGCTGGATTATTACTAGACACCTGTGTGATGGATTATTACTAGAAACCTGTGTGATGGATTATTACTAGACACGTGATGGATTATTACTAGAAACCTGTGTGATGGATTATTACTAGACACGTGATGGATTATTACTAGACACCTGTGTGATGGATTATTACTAGAAACCTGTGTGATGGATTATTACTAGACACGTGATGGATTATTACTAGAAACCTGTGTGCTGGATTATTACTAGAAACCTGTGTGCTGGATTATTACTAGACACCTGTGTGCTGGATTATTACTAGACACCTGTGTGATGGATTATTACTAGAAACCTGTGTGATGGATTATTACTAACACGTGATGGATTATTACTAGAAACCTGTGTGATGGATTATTACTAGACACGTGATGGATTATTACTAGACACCTGTGTGATGGATTATTACTAGAAACCTGTGTGATGGATTATTACTAGACACTTGATGGATTATTACTAGAAACCTGTGTGCTGGATTATTACTAAGACACCTGTGGATGGATTATTACTAAAACCTGTGTGCTGGATTATTACTAGAAACCTGTGTGCTGGATTATTACTAGACACCTGTGTGATGGATTATTACTAGACACCTGTGTGATGGATTATTACTAAAAACCTGTGTGCTGGATTATTACTAGACACCTGTGTGATGGATTATTGCTAAAAACCTGTGTGATGGATTATTACTAGACACCTGTGTGATGGATTATTACTAGACACGTGATGGATTATTACTAGAAACCTGTGTGATGGATTATTACTAGACACCTGTGTGATGGATTATTACTAGAAACCTGTGTGATGGATTATTACTAGACACCTGTGTGATGGATTATTGCTAAAAACCTGTGTGATGGATTATTACTAGACACCTGTGTGATGGATTATTACTAGACACGTGTGATGGATTATTACTAGAAACCTGTGTGGATGGATTATTACTAGACACCTGTGTGATGGATTATTACTAACACCTGTGTGATGGATTATTGCTAAAAACCTGTGTGATGGATTATTACTAGACACCTGTGTGATGGATTATTACTAGAAACCTGTGTGATGGATTATTACTAGACACCTGTGTGATGGATTATTACTAGACACCTGTGTGATGGATTATTACTAGAAACCTGTGTGATGGATTATTACTAGGCACCTGTGTGATGGATTATTACTAGACACCTGTGATGGATTATTACTAGAAACCTGTGTGATGGATTATTACTAGACACCTGTGTGATGGATTATTACTAGACACCTGTGTGATGGATTATTACTAGAAACCTGTGTGATGGATTATTACTAGACACCTGTGTGATGGATTATTACTAGAAACCTGTGTGATGGATTTTTTACTAGGCACCTGTGTGATGGATTATTACTAGACACCTGTGTGATGGATTATTACTAGAAACCTATGTGATGGATTATTACTAGACACCTGTGTGATGGGTTATTACTAGACACCTGTGTGATGGATTATTACTAGAAACCTGTGATGGATTATTACTAGACACCTGTGATGGATTATTACTAGACACCTGTGTGATGGATTATTACTAGACACCTGTGTGATGGATTATTACTAGACACCTGTGTGATGGATTATTACTAGACACCTGTGATGGATTATTACACCTGTGTGATGGATTATTACTAGACACTTGTGTGAAGGATTATTACTAGACACCTGTGTGATGGATTATTACTAGACACCTGTGTGATGGATTATTACTAGACACCTGTGTGATGGATTATTACTAGACACCTGCGTGATAAAAGACGAGGATAACATATGAGGATAACATAACATATGAGTTTAACATAATAACATATGAGGATAGCATAATAAGATATGAGGATAACATAACATATGAGAATAACATAATTCAAGTTAATAACATAAAAGATAAGGATAAAATCATAAATCATGAGGATAACAAAATAAAACATAAGGACATAAAAAGCGATAACATAGTAAAACGTACATATAACCTAAAATGCTTGGATAACATAAAACGCAAGAATAACATAAAAAACGAAAGAACAACAGTTTAAAACATAAGGATAAGATAAATAATAATAATTAATAATAATAATCATCTTTATTTACTACAAGTACATGTACAAGGTATACAGACCTAGCTGACATCAATGACATACTACTATACAGAAAGCCGCTTGTTATGCTGAGCATTTCCCGCAAATTAGGTCAATTTTGTCCCCAGAATGTGACCCACACCAGTCGACTAACACCCAGGTACCTACTTACTGCTAGGTGAACAGGGACAGCTGGTGTCTTAAGAAAACACGTCCTAATGTTTCCACTCGTACTGGGGATCGAACCACGTACCTCAATGTGTGAGCTGAGTGCGCTACCAACCGAGTGAAAAATATCACGATAATCCAAGAATAAACATCCAAATCCAAAGTGTTTTTTTCATAGTCAAAAGAAAGCTTAAAGATAATGGAAAGAGGTAATCAGGGTTGATCCAATTAAGGGAAGCTCCGATTCCTGGATCAAGAGTCCTTCACCAGCACTGAAGCACCACCTTAAAGGTAACATAATCTAGATTATTTTGCGGAGATGAAATTGTGGTCAAGTTCAAGAATTTTAATCAACTTCTAGGTTAGAAATATATTGCTTATTGCGTTTAATTACAAGGGCAGAGAAAATTTCGTAATTACCTTTAATTAAAATAACTACGGGAGGCCGGGGGGAAGGTGGGAGGTGGATGGGGTAGGGAGGGGAACTAAACAAGAACAATTCAAGTATGTGAGGCCGCAAACTAGCTGCTGTAATCTTGAACACTGTAACAACCGCCTGTTACATTTCTGTAATATTCGGCAGCATAATTACATTTCAGTAACAACAACTGCTGGGAAATTGCAGTTATGTAACGATCACTTGTCAGTTATTCCAACAAATTTTAGTTACTTCGCTATGGAAAAACTGAAGAAATGTTAAACTAGAATCGAGTATAAAACACTCAGACCACTCAAGAGCGGAAGAGGATTGTGAGGGACTTAGTGAAGATAAGTCAGAGGATCTTACCTTGAAGATCACAACAATGTTACTTTAAAACTGCAAGGAAAATAATAGGCTAGAGATGCCAAGCCGATGATGCATTATATAACAGTTAAGGCAACTGACTCTCTAAGACTGAAATATTGCTGTAAACTAACAAACTCTCTAAGACAGTCGAAATGACAAGACATGGAGAATGTGCAGAGAACGCTCACTGCCCATAGCTTTCCAAACACTTAAATTACTGGGAACACCTGAAGTCCCTTAGACTTTACTCCCTGGAACAAAGGCGAGAAAGATGCATCATAACCTTTACCTCAGTACTCTCATAGAGAGTACTGAAATTACTCTCTATGAGACTGGGAGGCATCACAGATGGTGCAAAGTACGTCTTGTGAAAAGCAGGGGTGCAACAACTGTACTTAATAAATCTGAAAGTTCTGTGAGGTTTCAACATCCTCCCTTCACATATTACCCAGAGACCTCTAGTCGTCTTCAAGAGTTACCTACATAGCTTCCATCAGGCAGTTTTCTCATGAAGAGACTGTGATGCCTACAATGAATTGCCTAACTTCCTAAAGGGCAGTGTGTATGTGCATATTATATTCATGGGGAAGTACTAAAGCCATGGGTCATAAGCACCTGAATGACTCACGAATGGGAATCAATCATACAACAACTCCTAGAGCGCGGTAGAGCCCTGTCTGCCACTTCTCATCGGTGAAGCAGTGCCAATGCTGCTCTCCAGTCAGCTCAATTACTGCAGCAAATATTTGCGTCACTGAGAAGCAATATATTGCGTCACCAAGACGTAATATAAATACGAGAGCCCACACAAGCGCTGGCATGAATGCCTTCCTGCTGCCAGTTCCATTTACGCTACAGCTATCCAGTTAGTTAACAAGACTAAACACACTCGACCCAAACAGTTGAGCAGAGCTTCGGCAATCACTTTTAATTAATATACAATAAATAAAAATCGTACACCGAGGAGAGCAAACATTACTACAACAGTTCACTCAGGAGGTTGTCTGTCTGTGATTAGTTCAATTACTGTACGAGTAGTTTTTATTTTTTTTACATGTTTTTGAGGAAACAAAGGAGAGACCAGGAGAAATATGTCTTGTGTTCTCGTGGGTCTGGTGAGACCCACTCTCACTAGTGGTGTGAGCAACTGTGTGTACACTGGTGTTTACACTGGCACTCTGATGGGTCTTATCTGCAAAGTTTCTTATATATTTTGAATATGCATATTTAGAGAATCAACTGATATGTGAGGTCATTATTTAGTGGAAGATGCAGTAGCAGCAAGAGGCATATGGACGCTACTGAGGAATAAAAAAAAACTCCTCTGTTAATATTAATTTTTTATTCTGTTGACTTACGTAAGAATTTATTGTTTTTAAAACCTTTGAAGAAAAAATAGCAACGCATAAATTCAAATTCGCAATGAAGGCCGAAATACTGTGAACATTTATACAAAAAATTGTAGTAAATGATGAAGAAATTTTCTTTATTTAAGCCTGTATGTAATGTTGGTTTGTGATACACTGAGATACTAAAACTGATCACACACACACACATATATTATAATTTATATATATATATATAATATATATATATATATATAATATATATATATATATATATATATATATATATAATATATCGTGCGAATAGGTAAAATTGGTCAATCAGCAAGAACTCGTTTAAAATTAAGTTCTTTCTAAAATTTTCTCTGATACGTTTAAAGATTTTTTTCATTTAGGTTAATGCAAAAATAATAATTTTGTACCAAAAGAACCTTAGAAAATTTACCTAACCTTATTATAACAAGCGCAATTTAATTTAGCCTAATTCAACTAAATATATTTTAGATAAGCTTACAAAAATTTAATAAACAAACAATGAAATATTTTTTCGTTAGGTTCAGAATGATTTTTGCGAAATTAATGCATACACAAATTTTTGCTTACCTTATTCGGCAAGAATAGCGTTGCTATTTAAGCCAAAGTTGCAAGTTTTACCTATTCGGCACGACATTATATATATAATGGGGTCCACCTCTGGTGTAAATTGTGGGACCCATAGCCTCGGAGGCATATATATATATATATATATATATATATAATATATATATATATATATATATATATATAATATATATATATATATATATATATATATATATATATAAGTGTTTGTGTGTGTGTGTGTGTGTGTGTGTAAAATCTAGGTCGGCCGGTCCCAGGAAATATAAACTGATTTGTGGAACTGCAACTAAGTAATGTTGTTGTAGTAGTAGTAGAGTGGAACACAAAGTGTCGTCACATTTACCATGGACTCTCAAACACGGTACGAAGGGAGGACTTCTCCACTCTATATTCAAATTCGAAATAATTGATTGTGAATAAACATTTCAGATAGAGGAAAGTCAATTCCACGAGGTAAAGTATCGTAATGTAATCTTAACCCAAATGAAATAGAGATGAATCCGAGACGGAGTTATTATTATGTTTATGGGGAAGCGCCAAACCCGTAGGGATCATACAGAGACTATTCAAGCTGATGTAAATTGTGTAGGAAGAACAGATGGCACCCCACGAGCGCTTAGAAATGACTGGTTTATATTCACGTGAAAAAGGTGACCATAATTGTTCCACACCACACCCATTTTATTCTTTTAACCATGGGGAAGCACTAAACCCGCAGAGGTCATACTGCGCCTGAGGGATTGGGGAGGGTAATCAGGCTTGATCCGAAGGGAGGAGATAGCACAAATTCCTTGCATCAAAAGCCCTTCATCAAGATCAGCACACTTAGCCAGATGGAAACAATAGTTGCCATAATAGATTAGTACACAACCAGCCTAAGAAGCACAACATTCTTCTTATATAAGAATAATAAGTAAGCCTGTTAAACGTTTTACCCTCTGGCAGGGTTTCTGAAATTTTCCTTCTATTATATACTTATTTTCAGTTTTTTGTACGTTTCTCAATAGCTCTCATTTGTGTAAAGTATACAAATAAAATCCTGCAACACTGGTGGGGAATTGAACCTGAGGTTATACATGACTCTGGCTTTGAAGGTACAAGAGGCACATCAATCATTATGACCAACGATTATGGTAAGAGCTATAAAATAACTGCAGCTGACGTGGCTCACGGTGGCACCTGTTGTTAGCCTTAACCAATGAGGGTTGTTCTCTTCCCTGTAACCACCAAAGCACACTGGCAGAGCAAAAGTTTTGAACAAACACATCCTCGGGTTTGAATCCTACCCAGTTTACATAAATGAATTAAGAAATAACACAGTGGAAGCTAACTCCATACAGAGTTTTAAACATACATATAACAAGACTCAATCACATCAATCAGTCGTAAGTCGTGGAACCAAGAGCTGGAGCTCAATCCAACACACAAACTAATTATTTTGAATGCTAAAAACTCAAATACTACATGGCAAACTATAAAACAGGTTTCAAACAAATGGAGACAGAAATGTTAAACAATATTTAAAACATATGTTAAGTCAACAACTGGAAGACGCAGCAGCTGTGTGGTAGCCCTCACCTTAAAACACAACATATGAATGTTAAAAAAAAGGTCCTGAGAACAGATACACAATGACTACCAGAGCTTAAAAACATTATGATGAAAGGTTAACACTACAGATACCCAGTCTGGCTGATAGTAGGAAAACACGAGACATAACCAAGTATAGGATTATAAAGAAAACGAACATACAAGAATATATACAGATTTCTTAGTACCTGCAACAGTGATAAGAGCACACACACACCAGATAACCAATCTACAACTAGGCAATTCCTCCCACCCGAATTATCGCCGCACTAAATTGAGCCTAAGTTTCCAGGATGTAACATTTAAGCGGACCACTACCACCACCCAAGTCCCGGGCCACCACCGAGGTCCCTCTGAAACTGAGGAATGGTAGGTCCACACTGAGTTACGGAAGCCACTCTCCCACCTAAGTAGTCGCTGTACTAGTAACTCAACCTGCAAGTAACTCGTATTTTATCATTTACTCACGGAATCAGCTTTGATCCGAGGAATGAGAGGATAGCTCCCATTAATCGGATAAAGAGCCCTATACTCTTGAAGTAGTGCCTATTTTTAACCTTGTATAAATACACCACCTCATCAATGTATGAAAAAAATACTCAAAATCTGGCAAACATTAAACAGTATACACCAGACAATACAGTAAACACCAGACAATACAGTATACACCAAATAATACAGCATACACCAGACAATACAGCATACACCAGACAATACAGTATACACCAGACAATACGGTATTCACCAAACAATACAATATACACCAGACAATACAGTATACACCAGACAATACAGTATACACTAGACAATACAGTATACACCAGACAACACAGTATACAAAATTCTACGTGCTTCATACAATATAAAATACATCATACAATATATACCATACAACACTAGATAATGCAATATAAATTAGACAATACAACATAAACCAGACAATACAACATACACTAGACAATACAACAAACACAAAACATACACAATAACCAGTGTACAGAAGAAAGCTAATGTCACAACTATCAAAGCTACCATGAAACTAACTTCAGAGAGGGTGATTACCACACACGAAAAATGTACATTTCTAATTTCATGGTTGCTGACGCTCTCTGCCAGAGCCAGAGTAGCAAAAACACATATTACAAACAACCAGGAATATTTTGGTAACGATGTACAAACAACAAGGATATTTTGGTAACGATGTACAAACAACCAGGAATATTTTGGTAACAATGTACAAAAAACCAGGAATATTTAGGGAACAATGTACAACCAGGAATATTTTGGTAACGATGTACAAACAACTAGCATATTGTGGTCACGATGTACAAACTAAGTATACTGTGGTCATAATGTACAAACAACCAGGTATATTTTGGTTATGATGTACAAACAACCAGCCATATTTTGGTCATGATATACAAACCAGGAATATTTTGGTCATGATGTACAAACAACCAAATATATTTTGTGACTGATAAAGGTGTCCTGGGTCCCATATATTTTCCAGTAATCTAACCTAATTATATAATTGTTCATTAGCTCCAAATTAATTTTAAGACTGCCCAAAATACTGTGCATAACAAGGGACTTTCTCTCAAGTAGTTTATATATGTTCCTTGTATAATATTACTTGTATACTGTTCCTTGTATGTTACTTGTATACTGTTAGTTGTATAATGCTACTTGTCAATGTCAGAGTACTATGATAAGGAGAGGCAGCCGCAGTTATATGGAACCTTTACTGGCGACATTTCGCCCACTCAGTAGACTTTACCTTTGAACAAGCTGAAGAATGAGACTAAACACACACACACACACAACGCACTTTAGTCTAAAATACAAACCAGCTTAGGTAAATCCAAGAAGAAAATTCATGTGGACATAAAGAACGTCATTCCATTTCTAATATTGAGAGTGTGGGCGACAAACACCCCTCCCCCACCCTTCCATGGTAGTCTTTCTTGGAGGGAGGCTGGCGACACACGCTGCCCTCTCCCCAGCTTGCTTCAGCCCTATACAAAGATGTTCATCTCGCTAAAACCCTCTCCGACCCCCGACAAAGACACCCCTCTATCCTGCCTCCCCCAACCCTCCACACTTTCTTTCCCTGTTGTGCACCTTCTCACCCTCCACAATTTCTTTCCCTGTTGTGTACATTCCCATCATTCACACTTTCTTTCCTTGTTGTGTACCTTCTCACCCTCCACACTTTCTTTCCCTGTTGTGTACTTTCTCACCCTCCACACTTTCTTTCCCAATTGTGTAACTTCCCACCATTCACACTTCCTTTCATTGTTGTGTAAGTTCCCACCATTCACACTTTCTTTCCCTGTTGCGTAAGTTCCCACCATTCACACTTTCTTTCCCTGTTGCGTAAGTTCCCACCATTCACACTTTCTTTCCCTGTTGCGTAAGTTCCCACCATTCACACTTTCTTTCCCTGTTGCGTAAGTTCCACCATTCACACTTTCTTTCCCTGTTGCGTAAGTTCCCACCATTCACACTTTCTTTCCCTGTTGCGTAAGTTCCCACCATTCACACTTTCTTTCCCTGTTGCGTAAGTTCCCACCATTCACACTTCCTTTCCCTGTTGTGTACCTTCCCACCATGTAGATTTTATTTCCACGTTGTGTACTCTCCCACCAGCCAGACTATTTTCCTGCCGTTCTGTATACCTATTTTTTTTCACCTCCTCCTTCGTCCACTCCATCTTTCCTTCCTTTCTTGCTTCTTTGCTTCCCTCAATCCGTTTTAACCTCCTCTCACTCTATCAACTTTTACCTCCTTACATTCATCTCTTTTTATGCCTTCCTTCCTTCCGACCGTCTCGTGAAACTTATTTCTCTATTCCTTCCCTCATCATCTTCCCTCTGAGAAGAAACCTCGAGGAAACTATGATGAAACTAAAAGGAAACTGAGAAATGTGAGAAAACATTGGAATGTGAAATGAGACTGAAGAAACTATGATGTCTTGGTCGCATTCATTCATGTTACGCACGTGATAAACATGAATGATATACAATACCGACAACATGAAGAATTAGACATGTTCAACATTCCAGTACCTTTATTTTTAGACGTGTCGCCATCCAGTGACTTTATCGATACATTTCAAAGACATGATGTGAAGTCTGTAGGATGAGGTAATCCGTCTCTTAGCCACGGAGTTGGTGACGAGCACCAACGGTGCAACTACGGTGCTCATCAACACCAAGTCTGATGAACTGATTACCTCGTCTTTTGTATATAGTTCTACAATCTTCACATCATGTCCTTGAATTATATTGATAAAACCACTGGATGGCGAAATGTCTTAAAATAAAGATACCCAAATGATGCATATGTGTCTAATTCTTCACACATTATAAAGTTGACTCCTAGACAGCATTAAGTCGATAAATATAAAACACAGTCACTAGTAATACAAGTTGCAAACTTGTACAATTCTCAGGATCACCATGAACAATGACCTTGGACACTAGTCACTTTGTGACAGAAACCACTCTTACAACTTAGCTGAAGTGGTAAGGCCATTTAACCATCCTTACCTTTCTTTTCCTGTCTACTGTTAAGACTCTGATGTCGTAACTTATATAAAATGGTCCTGGCTCCTAAATGGCTGCTCAATCTGCTGTCTAGGGGCATTTAAATTACACTGAAAAACATAGCAACTCTAGAGCCAGCATGTACTCATACAAATTAAGAAACATGAGTGCAAATAATGTTGTATAAGGAAGGACACAAAAACGCACCTATAAAAAAATATTTGTAACTTACAATCTACTCCAAAAAACCACCACACTCCAGTTCACATTAGCTCACTAGCACACTGCTACTAGTGAGTAAAACAATATATATAAACAGGAAAGTTTCAACCCCCCCCCCCATCTTCCTGCAGGCTACTTAGCCTACAGTAAAAATATTAAATGTTCTCCAAAACACATGCCCTTGCACACGCTAGGGCTTTACAAATAAATGAGAGCACCAAAACAAAATAGCATACACTAAAAAAAACCTACCCAACACCACATACTCACACCGCTATATCTTGCTTCTCTGCTGTGCGTAACCTACTGCCTAAACACACCTCATCTGCTTCTGTCCTGGCCACTCTGCCTGTGACAAGAATAAAACGTGTCCGCTTTCAGGGAATAAAACGCGTCCGCTTTCAGTTCAATCCCGGTACTATGGCGCATTATTTTATAAAATATTTTGTAATACAGTACTCCGTAATATCTACCCACAACCTTTATCGCTGCTCTCTTCTACCCCCAGTCCTTACCCCCTCCCCTTCTTGCAATCGATCTTAAGGTCTAACAAACAAACCGTGCGCGTTGAGAGCAACATCAGAATGTTACAACTTTCACCAATTAACTGGAAGACAACAGTACAGATGAACACGCTAGAATAGCCTAGTGGAAATAGTATCACTTAATACAGGTGGCCCCAGTACAGCTCTCCTCCACACCATTGTATTTCTATTACAACATAAATTGTCTCATGCTGACGGAGACAAACACATTTATCTCTCACTGTATTGCTCTCTGCGATCCCCCATTTCCCTCCCGATTGGAGCGATCTACCCTTCTCTCTGTATTCAATCGGTGCTAACCCCCTTCCCTTCATTCTATTCCTCTACCTTCCCCTTTCTTCTCTATCGCTCGTTCTCTTGACATCTGGGTTCAATTCATACAACTTTTCCAAAGTTGTAACAAATGCAAAACATGAGACTAAATTTATCTTGTGACTGTTGCTTTTATTTGATACTTGACTGCCAAAGGTATTACGAAAAAAAAAATTCAACGAGAAGCGTCACATCTGCACAACGTCATGCACTTGTGAAGTACATAGGGAGATAACTGACTAATAAACAATCAAAATAGCTACGTGGTATTGTATTCCAGGCTAATATCATCAGGAAAATAATAAGGATGAAAGATAGGAAGAAAAAGTTACAGAACTTCTGGAAAGGTTACAAACAATTTTCAAGAACAAAGAGAAATTCTGACTGGAGAAATAAACAGCATCGAGAAAACTAGTATTACACAGTGTTCAGCAAAAAGCCATCAGTGAAATTAAAAGAAATCCAAAATATCACTACTAGGCAGAATCCAATATGAAATCCCTATCTATCATGAGTCCTAACTTAATGAAAAGGGAACGATCAATGATAACACATAAATAACCAGATACCACAACGATAGACGAAAAGAAGGATGTTAGGTAAATAGACACAGATGCAACAATGTGACATATTACTGTGGCAACATTTCGCTCTCCAGGAGCTCTGTCAAGCCGTTATGGCTTGACAAAGCTCCTGGAGAGCGAAACGTTGCCACAATAAAATGTCACATTAGTTACATCTGTGTTCATTTACCTAACATTCTATCGGTAATCTCCCATTATTATCAGAAGAAAGTTGTACCTGGTTACCTGGAGGTTACCTGGAGGTTATTCCGGGGATCAACGCCCCCGCGGCCCGGTCCATGACCAGGCCTCCCGATGGATCAGGGCCTGATCAACTAGGCTGTTACTGCTGGCCGCACGCAGTCCAACGTACGAGCCACAGCCCGGCTGATCCGGCACTGACTTTAGGTATCTGTCCGGCTCTCTCTTGAAGGCAGCCAGGGGTTTATTGGCAATTCCCCTAATGCTTGATGGGAGGCTGTGAACAGTTTTGGGCCCGGACACTTATGGTGTTTTCTCTTAGTGTACCAATGGCGCCCCTACTTTTTATTGGGGGCATTTTGCATCGCCTGCCCAGTCTTTTACTTTCGTAGGGAGTGATTTTGTGTGCAAATTTGGGACCATTCCTTCCAAGATTTTTCAAGTGTAGATATGATATATCTCTCCCTCCTGCGTTCCAACGAGTACAAGTCAAGTGCTTCCAAGCGTTCCCAGTAGTTAAGGTGCTTGACAGAACTTATACGTGCAGTAAAGGATCTCTGTACACTCTCTAGATCTGCGATTTCACCTGCTTTGTATGGAGATGTTAATGTACAGCAGTATTCCAGCCTAGAGAGAACAAGTGATTTGAAAAGGATCATCATTGGCTTGGCATCTCTCGTTTTGAAAGTTCTCATTATCCATCCTATCATTTTCTTTGCACGTGCGATCGTGGCACTGTTGTGATCCTTGAAAGTGAGATCCTCAGACATTACTACTCCCAGGTCCCTTACATTATTTTTCCGCTCTGTTGTATGGCCGGAGTCAGTAGTATACTCTGTTCTAGTTATTATCTCCTCCAGTTTTCCATAACGGAGTAGTTGGAATTTGTCCTCATTGAACATCATATTGTTTACCGTTGCCCACTGGAAAACTTTGTTTATATCTTCTTGGAGGTTAACCGCGTCCTCAGCAGATGACAGCATCATGCAGATCCTAGTATCATCCGCAAAGGATGATACGGTGCTGTGGTGTATATCTCTGTTTATGTCTGATATGAGGATAAGGAATAAGATGGGGGCGAGTACTGTGCCTTGTGGAACAGAGCTCTTCACTATGGCAGCCTCCGACTTAACTCTGTTGACCACTACTCTTTGTGTTCGATTTGTTAGGAAGTTGAAGATCCATCTCCCCACTTTCCCAGTTATTCCTTTAGCACGTATTTTATGGGCTATTACGCCATGATCGCATTTGTCAAATGCTTTTGCAAAGTCTGTGTATATTACATCTGCATTCTGATTTTCTTATGGTGCATCCAAGGCCATGTCATAGTGATCCAGTAGTTGTGAGAGGCAGGAGCGACCTGCCCTGAACCCATGTTGCCCTGGATTGTGCAGATTTTGGGAATCCAGGTGATTTGCAATCCTGCTTCTTAGCACTCTTTCAAAGATTTTTATGATGTGGGACGTCAGAGCTATTGGTCTATAGTTCTTAGCTAATGCTTTGCTGCCACCTTTATGGAGTGGGGCTATATCCGTTGTTTTAAGTGACTGTGGAATTTCACCCATGTCCAAGCTCCTCCTCCATAGTGTACTTAGGGCACGCGAGAGGGGTTTCTTGCAGTTCTTAATGAAAACAGAGTAGGGAACAGAAGGGTAACTAGTTTGTAAGAACTTAAGATTCAGGGAACACAAGAGTGCTATTACCACGACTACAACATTACTGATAGACTGGATAAATAAAACCTTCCAAACAAGAGATGCCAAGTCAGAACTGATACTTACTGAGGTACTTTTACTTTAAACCGAAATATTCCTGATACACTAATAGCCACATTTAAGGTCAGTGAAATTGCAGAACTGGAGTATGTGAGGAGAACCTTCCTTACCCACATTTAATTAAACACATGAGTACACAAGTAACCAGCACATAGGAGAGAAGCTCATGACGACGTTCGGTCCGGCTTGGACCATTTACAAAGTCACACTAACACAAAAGGGTGAGGTAGCTAGTATATAGGTGAGGGGGTCAGGGACTGGATCAAGAGAGGAAGAAAAATAAGTAATGGTAGTGGTAAGGTTCGTAGTGGAAGTAGCAGTGGTAGTAGCAAGCATGGAAAGCAAATGAAAATACCTAAAATCCCTCAAACTGTGCTCCATGAAGCATAGACAAGAAAAATATTGCTTTTAAATAAACGGGAATGTGTTAACCGAATTCCGCCTTCAAGAGTGAACTTGGCGAGTTCCTTATAAGTCAAGCTGTGGTTCCTACTTGGGACTGCGTGTCGCGAACACCAACAGTCTAACTGATCCCTGGAGCTATCACCTAGCAGGCACCATGTCAATAATGTGTCACTGCAGCCAAGTATCTGTACACATTAATCAGGTTTCAACCCCACAAACTATCAACACAGAGAAGGCGCCGATATCAATGCTTTCTGATGGAGCGAAAACAGTATATATAGAGGAAGAACAGTATATTGTGTTCTGTAGCGAGGAAGAACGGTAGATTGTGTTCTTTACAGAGGAATATAAATATATTGTTCTCTTTAGCGAGGGCGAGAACTAATTTAGTGAGGGAAGAAGAGAATTTTGTTCTTTGCCAAGGAACAATATATCTCGTGTTGAAGAACAGAAAGGCACAATACCGTGACTGGAACAATCCACAAATAGCCCGCACGGAAGAGGGAGGAGCTTACGATGACGTTTCGGTCTGACTTGAACCATTTACAAAGTCCTATGTGCGGGTTATCTGTGCATTGTGTATTTCGTGTTAGCAAAAAAAGGAAAGTGTTTCTACTTTCTGACAAGAACAAGTGTTCTTCACCGAGAAAAGAACGACACAGCGTTCTCCAGAAGCAGCCGCCACATTTTCCTAAGCGTTAACAACGGGCGTTAAATCCCTATTCAAGATTGTGGTTATTAGTTCACATTGTATTGGTAACAATGCAATCTGGTGCACATTCACGGTCATCTTCACTTATCGTCGTCGAACGCTTCAGCGACCAGTGCCAGACAATGTCCCATCCCATTGGCGCAGCACACCCTCACAAATGGAACACCTTCCTATCTCACTGTCTAAAATAGAACACCTTCCTATCTCACTGTCTAAAACAGAACACCTTCCTATGTCACTGTCTTAAATAAAACACCTTCCTATCTCACTGTCCAAAATAGAATACCTTCCTAATCTCAATGTCTAAAATGGAACACCTCTCTTATCTCACTGTCCAAAGTGGAACACCTTCCTATGTAACTGTCTTAAATAGAATACCTTCCTATCTCACTGTCCAAAATAGAATACCTTCCTAATCTCACTGTCCAAAATGGAACACCCTCCTAATTTCATTATCCAAAACGGCGCAGTTTCCTATTTCAGTGTCGTGTCTCACTAAAATCGAACACTAGCCGTAGGGAACAGTCCAAACTTGAACACTAGCCGTACTGAATAGTCTAATATCAAGCACTAGCCGTATGAACAATCCAAAATAGAACACTAGCCGTATGGAATGGTCAAAAATCGAACACTTGTATGGAATAGTTCAAAATCGACCACTAGTCGTATGGAATAGTCCAAACTCGAACACTAGCATACATCTCTTTCTAAGTGGAGAGAAGGGAACACAGGTGTGAGCACCACATAGTTGAGTACAAAAACTTATAAACAGTAAGCCTCAGGATCCCAGCTTGACTGCTATTGTATTCATGGGTCGACGCATAGGGGTATGGGGGGTACTTGAGCTTAAAACCGAGAAATGGACAGTGAGATTAGGAAGGTTTTCCATTTTGGACAGTGAGATTAGGAAGGTGTTCCATTCTGGATAGTGAGATTTGGAAGGTGTTCCATTTTGGATGTTTTTAAAGGGTTCTTGATACATGGGAGGTGCCTTGATCTTTGTAAAGAGTTCTTGTTCCAAAGGAAGGTGCCTTGATGCATGTAAAGGGTTATTCAAGGGAGGTGCCTCGACGTTCGTAAAGGATTCTTGATACATATAATCCACACAATCCCACACTCTGGTCATCATGGATCACAACACGTCCTCTTAATCAGTCATCATTTCACTGTTGAAAAGGCATTCGAATGGGAGCATTCACCTCAAACAGTGAAAATGTGATACTGCAGCCACGGTATCCTGACTACTACTACTGCAGCCACGGTATTGTAACTATTATTACTGCAACCACGGTACCGTGACTATCATTCTTGGGAAACAGTGGTAACTCTGGCGTGGAGACGAGGCCATCGCCAGCTCAGGGTCGTTAGCTCAAATGTGTCTCATCTGTCTCGATAATGTGAACGATAGGCATGCTTAAATTATACGCCGTGCGTCGTAACTCTAACTACGCCCAATAATAACTCACTCGTCTACGCGATTAAGCAGACCAATCTCTAAAATTGAACCGTAATTGAATACGTTAGCATCACGCAACCGAATGGTAGCAAGAATTACGTAATGAAGAAAAAAATTTACATTAGATATGCGAGTGTATGTATGCGTATCTGGTCACATGTTTGTAAAATTATGCGCAAGGTTTTAGACTGAGTGAATGTTTCCACGACCCGAGCACGGCATTCATTATACTTGTCACTCATGATAACCGTCATTCATTATACCAGTTATTCATAATAACTGTCATTATACGTCATTTTTAATAACTGCCATTCATTATACATGTCATTCATAATAACTGTCCTTCATTATACCCGCCAGTCATTATACTCATTCACTAAATCAGTTTTTCACTACATCACTCACTAAACCTGTCATTCACTACACCTGACATTCACTGCACGTCATTTAACATATCCATCATTAACCACGCCATTTAAGTCATTCATTACACCCGTCAATTCCCTATACACGTCATTCACTATACCCATCAGTCATTAAGTCCGTCATTCACTATACTATTCACTGCGCCCAATCTTTCAATATACCCATTATTCACTATGCTCTCATTATACCATAGACTACGCAGTCCTGCAGGCCGCCAACACCAACAGCCTGGTCGAACAGTTAACAAGGAAGCCTGACAGGTAGATGTCTATACCTTGGAATACCTGAGAACATATAATTTGTCAGATTATGTTATTATTATTATGTTTATTATTATAAATATTAATATTATTATTTTCATTATTATTAATATTGTCGTTACTGCTGTAGCCATTATTATTATTATTATTATTATTATTATTATTATCATCATCATCATCTGCTCATACAAGGCCTGAGGGAGGTAATAACATATCCAAAGGAAAGACCGCTCCAATTCCTTTGATCAAGAACCTTTGATGGAGTACGTAGCTTTACCTGTCGTCTTCAACAAATTATTATAAAATAATTATAATGCCCCTTATCATCCTCATTATTAATTATACCATCAAAGGGAGCCATGGTTTTTATCCTGGACTATCACGTAAGAAATTCATACTGAAAGTGATCTTCCTCCTGTCGACAAAGACGGAAAATAGGTCACCACCCCATTATCATCCTCTCCGGGGACGTTTACGAAGGGAGGGGCAGGGAAAGGGGACGGGAGAAGGGGAACGGTGAGATAGAAGATGGAAGGACGGACAAGAGAGGAAAGATAGGGAGGGGACGAGGATTTTTTTTTTAGCATAACTGGATACATCATTAGTGTGCTGCTACGCTATTCTATATGATAGTTACACAGTGGGAGCAAAAGCTAGCTATGTTTCCCCTGTCATATTGCATCACACAGGATGGCTCATATACATGGCGTTGACATCTCTCTCAGCATTCTATTAAACGTTCATCAGTTTCAGAGGTTTTGTTCTAGCAGAGCTGGAGCTACTATTATATGACAACTACCTTCTCATATGATAGCCTAACCTGTATACAGGAAGTCCTCGCTTAACGTTGTAGATAGGTTCTTGGAAACTGCGACTTTAAGCGAAACGACGTATAACGAAACCAATTTTACCACAGGCTAACTGATATGAACAAGAGTTAAGGTACTACGGCAAGGGAGAGCTGAGAGGGAGGGCAGTAGTGCTGCAAGACGCCATGACTATGGAGTATATCGCTCTGGGGCGCTATAAAATCATATATTTAACCTATTATTGACATTGTTATTATTTTAGGTATCACATGTTTTTCAAAATATAAGAAACACGCTACATATCATAAAAACCAAATACAAAAGCCATAAGGGAGGAAATTGACTTAGTAGTAAAGCTGGGTAAGCAGCTGTGGCTTCTTGGTCGGCACTTGCAGACTCACCTGTTATTTGTATTTTATGCAGTTTTAAACGTTTCTTAAAGCGTTCATGGAGAGTTACGCCGAAGGATGTCCTCCATCCAAATATTTAAAAGTCTTTACATATTTTCCATTCCTTTCCGGGTATTGATTTCTTTTTATCATCAACGTTATAAAGAAACGACGTTAAATGAGGACTCCCTGTATAAGAGAAATGGAATTTTTAAGAAGTTATCCCCATCAACCCAGAGTGGGGGGCAACATAAATTATATACAGGAGAGGAATAAAGAGGCAGTAGAGAGATTCAGATAATAATGTACAGATCAGTTTATACAATAAAGAATAACTAGACACGTGTACAACATCTGGGTATCTTTATTGTAGGCGTTTCGCCAATCCCTCAGCCTTGGAGTTGGTGAAGAGTACCGTGGTTAAGAATCTTCAAGACTAGACCACCAGGGACTCCAAGGGAAATTTTGCAAGACGAAACAAGACTGCTTTGGGGCCCCTTGGGGCCGGCTGAGGACCCCAACCAAAGTGAATTTTACATTTTCTAAATAAACTAAAAATAGTTGAAAATAAATCAAAATAAAACATATATGGCTATGGAGCCCTTTCAGACATTCACAGCCGGGCCCCGGACCAATGTACAGGCTTAAACCCCTCTCTCATAGGCCCTCGGTGTACCAACTCAAGACTGAGGGACTGGTTACCTCATCTTTTGTATATAGTTCCACTGTTTTCCAATTATGTCCTTGAATTTTTATTGATAAAACCACTGGATTGCGAAACGTTTACAATAAAGATACCCAGATGTTGCACACGTGTCTAATTCTTCATCTTATCGGTACTGTATACCATGGTATAAACCTTGGTAATAAATACCGACATTGTATACCATACATATACAATATATACAATGAATTATAACAGTGTAAATTCATTATATTGCTAAGAACACAGTTGAAGTAGCCTAGCGAGAGCCAGCCTGAACATCATGAAAAACTCTGCCTCACTTAGTACAGCAACACCCACAAAATTTATGTAGGTTGACCCAGGATAGGTCGGGCAGGGCTACGCTTCATTAATGAGCATTAATTCATTAAGAGAGCCCCCACATGCACCCGTGCGTGCGTATGTACACGTACACCAGTCTGCGCACACATAAAGAGGGGGTGGGGGAGGGAGTTCTGTCGTCCTCTACACAAGTGGCTACCTACAGCGACAGCCTAACAGAACAAACATAGCCTCCATTTCTCTGTATAAACAATCATGTTTCCGAAGCTTACCTTACTCTCACAGATGGAACAGAATTTCATTCATTTTACTTCATTCATTCATTCACTCTCTCTCTCTCTCTCTCTTTCGTTGTTGGAGGGGCTAGTTTTGACAATTTTAAACCCTTGTAGTTTATCATTCAAGTCTCAAGACATTTTCCTCTATTTTTTTTTTTTTTACTTAATTTGTGCTTTTTATACATAGATTTTGAGATTTACACACACACACATATCTCTAAAGGATACCGAGTGCTCTTGTTAGTGTCACTTTGCGTTTTCTTATAAATAGGGAATTCCATGACTCTGGTCCAGGTGCTGAATGAGAGGGCATGTTTTCTATTTTTTTTTTTTTCGAATTTTATGGGTCTAGTGCTAATGTCGGTTATTTGGTCTGCATGGCCCTCACATGAAAAAAAAAAAATCTCCACCCTGCTTTCGTTTAGTGGGTTACTGAACACTGACTCATATTGATCTCGTAGAATTTCGTTCATTTCCTGGCCATCGTCCGTGTACGACCCTCCAGTGATTAACTGTCTCATTCTACAGGCAATTCTTGACTTGAATTCTACATATGTATAGAAATATTTAAAGTTACTTGGAGATCTGATAGACTTTGTTTCCCCTTGTACTTCTCTCTGCTAAGATTATTTTCCCTTCGTGCCGACACATTCACGTTTTTAAGCAATTCGGTAACCCTTTATCTTATGATGTACATTCTTCTACGCTCTTCTTGGCACATATTTAGTGCAGACCTTGTTTTTTAAATGTACAGTTTTTAAAAGCACTGGTGAGAGTTTAGGGGGCTCATGGCTGTTTCTCAGGATATGTTTGATCTTCGTCAAATTTTTCGAAGTTTACTAAACATCTCTTCCCATACATTATTACTGGAGTTCCCCACCTCTGAGTTTATACTCCTTTGTACTTCTATGATGTGTTCGGAGTATATTACTTGTGAGTGTTGTTTCTGGTTAGTTCCTCATTGTTTGTGAAGATCATATCTCGTGTATTTTCATTTTGGGATCAGATATATATTGGTTCAATGCAAAATTTTCACAAACCCTGTTAGTTCCCTGATTTGTAGGTGTTGTGCCAGCGCGCTTCCAGGAACTATTTCTGGTACAATGTTGTGATGAGCCATCTTCCATTTTGCACTTGGGAGGTTGAAATCTCCAAGAAGGATAATATTTGGTGTGGGTTTTCAAGCCTTTCATGAAAGTTATCTACGATCCTTATCTGATCAATGAATTCCTCATTCACTGCCGAAGGTGGTTTATATGCGAGGATAATTACCAGACTCCTATTTTCAACTTTAATACCTAGAACTTCTACCGTATCATTCGATGAATTCATATATAGCCAACGTTGTCAATTTTATTTGATTTCAAATTCTGAACGTTTGCAAAAAAAGGAAGCAGGATTTACCATTTGGGATGTGCTGGTTTAGTGTTGGTTTTGTTAGTAACACAGGTAATGTTATACTGCTTTTTACAGTATTGGTTGTACACGTCAGCTGTTCATTCGACACTGCTGTGTGTACAATTGGCTTGGTTTGTCCCACTGCTCTAGGAATTCGCATTGAAATCTTCAGTGTCAATATATCGAATATATTATTATTATTATTATTATTATTATTATTATTATTTTCCTTTCAGGGATACATCACTGTCTCTGCGTCACCATTTACATAATACGAAAATAGATATTATTATAATAAAAAAGAAGCGCTAAACCACAAGGGCTATACAGCACGAAAATAGATAAAAACGTCAAAATTTCGCATGAGGCAGACGAATTATCTTACTGGAGAATCGTGAAAATACCACCCAACATTAATTTTGTCACGTCGCGTTAAAAACTTTCACGGCAGTTGGGATGAAATGATTAAAAAAATATACATTTTTTTTGTTCTTCTTCAACTTGATGTCTTTAAAAAACGAGGAAAATTTGGTTATTGAATAATTTTTTTTTTTGCTAACTTATACAAGACAATTGTGTGTGTGTGTGTGCGCGCGCGTGGTGTGTGTGTGTGTGTACTCACCTAGTTGAGGTTGCGGGGGTCGAGTCCGAGCTCCTGGCCCCGCCTCTTCACTGATCGCTACTAGGTCACTTTCTCTGAACCGTGAGCTTTATCATACCTCTGCTTAAAGCTATGTATGGATCCTGCCTCCACTACATCGCTTGTGTGTGTGTGTGTGTGTGTGTGTGTGTGTGTGTGTGTGTGTGTGTGTGTGTGTGTGTGTGTGTGTGTGTGTGTGCGTGCGTGCGCGATGATATACAGCTAATGAGAACAAGGATAAGAAAAGGGAAAGGCTCTGAACAGATCTGGAGAAACTGCAAGATTTGTCAACTAAGTGGTTCCTGAAATTCAACCCCAGCATAAGTAAGATAATGAAGGTTGAGTAAGGAGCAAGAAGACCGGGCAAGGAATACAGACTCTTCAAAGATAAAGTCCTAAGGGGTAAGCACAGTGCCTAGCATATTACCAGAGGCTCACATCACTTGAATTATCGCTGAAGCCAATGACCGTCTGGCAAATTCACGAGTGGCTTTCAGGAATCTCAACAGTTATTCTAGGCCATTTAAACAAGATATGTCAGGCTCATCTTGGAGTATGCAGAACCAGTATGGAACCCGCACCCGAAAAAGCATGTTAGGAAACTTGATAAAGCACAACAAGAGACTTACAGGACTGAATTTAAGGACATTGGAAGACAGAACCAGGTGAGACATGTTGATAACATACAAATACTAAGAAGAACTAACGGGACAGACAGGGATAGGCTGTCTGAGAATCGAAAAACAAATATTCGGGGACAATGGTGGACGTTAGACACCAGTGTGTCTGATATCCCTGTTACCGAAGAAATACTTTCTGATAACCCTGTGTTCGACGTAGCACAGGAATATCAGAAAGTATTTCTTCGGTAACAGAGTGGTCGGGAAGTGAAAAGATCTTGATGAAGTAGGCGTTGTGGCAGGCTCCGTACATAGTTTTAAGAGCAGGTATGGTAGAGCCCATTAGAAGTAAAGCGGGCAAGCGGTAGGATAAGAGGCGGGGTCAGGAGCTAAGATTCGATCTCTACAACCACATGGAGATAAAAGGTATAAAATAACGATACGATGGAAAAATAAACACGCAAGCAGCATAAAGCGATCATTTATTGGTTACGTTTCGCCCACACAGTGGGCTTTATCAAGCCACTGCGTAAGTAATACATGACGATATATAGTGTGGAGAGTCAGGTGGAGAATGTTGGGTAGGGTGGATCTCAGACAGTTCCATAGGTCCGAAGGATCACTTATACTGCACTGGTGTTTATTTTTCCTCTACAATCACATAGATGACAGGACAAGTAGCAGCAGCAACACTCACAGCAAGAGGCATCCTCGGGCTTCCCCAGCGCTCGGGCTTGGCCAAAAGCTGGGCCAAGTCCAGCTTTGGCTCTAAAAGGATCCTGTAGTGCTTGCTGCTTTTGCACCTCCTGACATCGTCTGCTGCTATGCAGCTGCCACACCCTTCGAGCCCTGTGTGGGCGGGGTTTGTGGCAGCCCAAGGTGCCTGGCTTCTCCCTTCGAGCCCCGTGAGGGCAGGGGAATGGGGCTAGGCCTGGGGACAGCTGGTCTCAGATGACGAGGAGGTACTTGTACCTCCTCCCATGGCAGACATTGGTTTGAGATACTCCCGCGAAAGGGAGCCAAGGCCGAGCCACCTCTTGGAAAAAGGCCAGGGCCAGGTGATTATACCGGCGAACCTAGAACAGAACAGAAATTACATATATGTGAACACACACACACACACACACACACACACACACACACACACACACACACACACACACACACACACACACACACATACACACACACGCATTCACATACAACAGGCCTAGTGTCTAATCGACATGTGCCTAGGACCAAATGGTAACACACACACACACACACACACACACAGGAATGTCGTACGAGGAAAGGTTAAGGGAAATCGGACTGACGACACTGGAGGACAGAAGGGTCAGGGGAGACATGATAACGACATAGAAGATACTGCGGGGAATAGACAAGGTGGACAGAGATAGGATGTTCCAGAGAGGGGACACAGGGACAAGGGGTCACAACTGGAAGCTGAAGACTCAGACGAGGCACAGGGACGTTAGGAAGTATTTCTTCAGTCATAGAGTTGTCAGCAAGTGGAATAGCCTAGCAAGTGAAGTAGTGGAGGCAGGAACCATACATAGTTTTAAGAAAGGTATGACAAAGCTCAGGAAGCAGAGAGAGAGAGGATCCAGTAGCGATCAGTGAAGAGGCGGGGCCAGGAGCTGAGTCTCGACCCCTGCAACCACAATTAGGTGAGTACAATTAGGTGAGTACACACACACACACAATCACACTCACACACACAACCACCTAGTCAACACACCAACAACAAACACACACACACACACACACACACACACACACACACAACAACAACAACAACAACAACAACAAAGGGTTTTATTCTAAGAGAAGTGACTTAATTAAGGCCACAGTGTTCTTAAACTGAGATAATATGTTCAATTGCATCCCACAATGTGGAACAGGAAATAGCGGACAATGGCTCTTACCAAAATATAACTCTCTTTGTAATCCAGCTAAACAACTAGTGATTAAACAGCAGGGTGTGGTTTACAGGTATACACAAGAGTAGTTTACAGGCCTATGCAAGTGTTGTTTACATATACAAGCGTAATATAAAATGTATATAAGCACAGTATACCGATGTATAGAAACAGCGTGTAGTAAACAGGTCTATGTAAACAGCGTGTGCTACACGGTTCGCCACAAACCCGACAATTAAAACCCGTTCAGTAAATTACGGACGGCAACGATGTAAAAAATAACGAAGTACAATTTATGGCATTGAGCGTTACACGCTCGCCCATCGTGTAAATCAGACAGCAATACATGCCGGCTGATTTAACTTTGTCCCACATTATTCCCACTAGCCCACTCATTCCCTCCCCTCCCCACATAGCCCACTCATTCCCTCCCCCTCCCCACTAGCATATCCCTCCCCTCCCCACTACCCACTCATTCCTCCCCTCTCCCACTAGCCCACTCATTCCCTCCCCCTCCCCACTAGCCCACTC
>NW_026464325.1:0-39999 GCF_026875155.1 Cherax quadricarinatus
GGGTAAAGGGGGGGCGGTGTTGGAAGCCACACGGAGTTGTGTGGTTCATTAGGCGATGGAAGGTTATCACATCTGTTGCCGGATAGGTATTGTATTATTTTATTTATTAACTGTTCTGTACTGTTTTAAATAAAATCTTGCTTAACATAGGTGCATGGGATATAATGCATAGGGGATGAGGGACAGTTTGTGTCAGCACAAAGTTAAACGTCTGTGTGCTTTTGACAATGAAATTTATAATTCTGTGTAAGAACTGATACTTTGTTCTTTTATCTATTTAATGTATTGTATTGTTTTAAATAAAATATAAAAAAAAAATCCTTTGTCCTTAATTTTTTGAGTATCTATACCTGGCTTCTCCAATGAGCATGTTGTAATAAAGTTGGTAGAATTACCGACAATATGTAAAGTAAAAGGACACAAGTGCAACTTGTGCTGGAGTCATTATATGAATCAAAAGCATTCAGTGATGATATAATTGTCGTAAGTAAGCTTTAGCGCCATTAGGATTGCAAACAATTCAGTTTGCAAACAATTCAGTTTGCAATGTAGTGTGCCTGGTTCAACAAGTTTATTATCGTTCTTAACTAGGGAGGTGACAACAAGAGTAGATGCAGCCCTGCCAGAAGACTCCTGTTTAGATCCATCAGTTTGTATAACTTGTGATAACTTATTACTACCAGCTAGGCGAGAAATTTCTTTTTGAGCAGTTGTTTTAACAAGTGATTTAAGGAAGGAATTACTAGCAATGAGCTTCTTGGGAGGGACTTGCAGATATGTGATATTAAATGAACACAGTTTCCATGGAGGGGTGAAATGCTCTTGATGTCTACAGTGATACAGTTCGTGCAGGTTATAAAACTTAATGCAATTGCACGTTTTCACAACCCATTTAAATCTGTGTGTATTTATTTCGAGACAGTAAGATTCATTATGGCAGTGTCTGGTTCATTTCTTAGCATTCTAATACCGAGTACAGTGTTAATCTCAACAATCCTATCGCTGATACTAGAAATACCAAGCTCCTTTTTCATATTAAGAACCTTTGTAGATTTGGGACAGCCAAGAAAAATTGTGAGAGCTTCATTTTGCATTAACTCTAAGGGTCGGAGAGAACTTTCTCTAGCTAATATCAACATGGAAGCAGCATAATCAATTAAGGACCTAACATAGGCTATGTTCATCATTCTCACTATTCTCACATTAGCACCATAGTTGGGATTGTAGCCAGCAACAGCTTTGAGAGCATATAGCCTATCTTTGCATTTCTTATTTAGTTGTGGTATAGTGGATTTGTTAAAGGGTACATCTACACCAAGATATCTGTAAGTTTTAACGTAGCTAATGATTTCACCCTGCAAATAGATGGGTGGGGGATGTCGTTTGCTTGTTAATATCTTTGTTTTAGAGGAAGATATTATTAGGCCTAGTCGATTACAAATTGCTTGAACTTCATTAATAAGAATGGTACTCTCTTCTTATGCCCTGTTGTATGGATCATGATGTCATCAGCATAGCTTATAGCTATATGTTTAGGTGAGGCAGGTAGAGCATTTAGGAGAGCATTAATCAAAATATTAAATAGCATGGGAATGAGAACTCCTCCCTGCGGTGTACATAGGGGCATTCATTTCTTTAGACTCACTTCTAAAGCCTTGGTAGAGGACAGAGGATACTCTGTTTGACAGGTATTCTATTATCCAGAAGAGTAAGCTACCACCAATATTCATTATGGCTAGTTGATGTAGTAAACGGTTCTGTTCGCGATATCACATGCAGATTTTAGATCAAGAAATGTGGTAAAACTAGTAGAGGTGTGTGCAGTGAGAAAGTTGGAAATACAGTTCTGCACACTTTTACTTTTCATAAACCCATAGAGGTAGGGGAAAAGTGGGTGTCTGGTTCTGTAGTACAGTCTGTTAAGTATCATTTTTTCAAAAGTTTTACAAAGACAACTAGTTAAGGAGATCGGTCTAAATGTATCAGGCTGTTGGGGCTTAGGGATTGGTACCAAACCTGCACACGAAAATCACTCCATATGAAAGCAAAAGACTCGGCAGGAGATGCAACATTCCCACGATGAAAAGCAAGGGCGCCACGAGTACACGAGAGACAACACAATAAGTGTCCGGGGCCCAAGACTGTTCAATTGCCTCCCAGCATACATAAGGGGGATTACCAATAGACCCCTGGCTGTCTTCAAGAAGGCACTGGACAGGCACCTAAAGTCAGTACCTGACCAACCGGGCTGTGGCTCGTACATCAGCTTGCATGCGGCCAGCAATAACAGCCTGGTTGATCAGACCCTGATCCACCATGAGGCCTGGTCTCAGACCGGGCCGCGAGGGCGTTGACCCCCGAAAACCCTCTCCAGGTAAACTCCAGGTAGGGCCGGCACAAAGAGACTATTGGTCCAGGAAGCAGGAAGAACTCCCTCAATGTAGTTGGTATTATACAGTGCCAACAAAGGGTTATGAGGCACTTGCCTTAGAGTTCTGAGAATATCATAGGTTATACCATCCTCTCCAGGAGCAGTTGATCGACCTTTAGTTAATGCATTACCTAATTCATACTCGGTGAAGAAGCAATCACTCCCATCAATATTTGGGCTCATAAAATTAATCAGTTTCAACATTTCTTTAGAAGTACTCTCTAAATTTATTCTAATATGAGATGGAAGGTTTTCATGCCTGGATGTTTTGGACCAGTCATTTATGAGGTCATTTGCTTTTTCAAGAGGAAAGGGATGAGCAACATTGCCAGTCTTTTTCCTGGTTATTTTATTTATACCTTTCCAAGCCAAATTTAAAGGGGTGGACCTATTTAATCCACTAACAAATTGTTCCCATTCCTGTTGCCTAAGTTTTTGCTTTCTATTCCTTGCATTTGTTAGTGTAGCTTGGAACGTTCTGAGCAGGTCTGGGGTTCTACATTCACGGTATGCTGTACCAATCCTCCTAGCTGCATGTGTTAGATTGCGTAGCTCTGGTCATTATAGTATTTACATTGGTTTTTATTGTTATTTATAGTGGAAGGTCTATGTTTTCTTTTCCTGCCCACTTGATCTGTGAGGACAGTCTCAATATGATGTATTAAATCCAAGGCCACCATATATGTTGTGTAGTTTCAGGTATGGAAGGAGCGTCCGTCATTGCATAACCACCTTTCTCACCCTGCACACCAACAGCTCATACACTACATTCCTTGTCCTTAAATCTGTTCTGATGTAGCCAACTGACATGTAATCATTAGTGAACTTGCCAGAATGGATGTTGGAGGATGGCTTCTCCGCTGGATTAAAGGCTACCTGCCCAACAAAAGTCTTGTGTGTTGTTCCAGGGACATAGAAGTGTAACTAAAGACTTTGAATTAGGAACCCCACAGGGAGGTGTGCTCAGTCCCACACTATTCATTATCCTGATTTATGCTTTACTTAATGCTATTGCTAGCCAGCCCCATCATTATATTCCTGGAGTATACCTGGAGAGGGTTCTGGGGGTCAACGCCCCTGCATCCCAGTCTGTGACTCCTGGTTGTCTTCAAGAAGGCACTGGACAGTACCTGACCAACCGGGCTGTAGTTCGTACGTCAGCTTGCGTGCAGCCAGCAGTAACAGCCTAGTTGATCAGACCTTGATCCACCCTGAGGCCTGGTCTCAGACCGGGCTGCAGGGGCATTGACCCCCGAAACCCTCTCCAGGTGAACTCCAGGTAAGGTCTCATGGTGGACCAGGGTCTGATCAACCAGGCTGTTACTGTTGGCCGCACACAACCTGACGTACGAACCACAGCCGGGCTGGTCAGGTACTGACTTTAGGTGCCTGTCCAGTGTCTGCTTAAGGCAGCCAGGGGTCTGCTGATAATCCCAGTTATGTATGCTGAGAGGCAGTTGAACACGGTAAGAGACAACACTTATTGTGTTGTCTCTTATCGTGCTAGTGGCACCCCTGCTTTTCATTGGGAAGATGTTGCATCGTCTGCCGAGTCTTTTGCTTTAATAGGGAGTGATTTTCGTGTGCAAGTTTGGTACTAATCCCTCTAGGATTTTCCATGTGTATATAATTATGTATCTCTCCCGCCTACATTCTAGGGAGTACAGGTTGAGGAACTTTTAGCGTTCCCAGTAATTGAGGAGTTTTATCGTAGTTATGCGCGCCGTGAAGGTTCTCTGTACATTTTCTAGTCAGCAATTTCACCTGCCTTGAAATATGCTCTTAGTGTGCAGCAATATTCCAGCCTAGATAGAACAAGCGACCTGAAGAGTATCATCATGGGCTTGGCATTCCTGGTTTTGAAGGTTCTCATTATTCATCCTGTCATTTTTCTAGCAGATGCGAATGATACAATGTTATGGTCTTTGAAGGTGAGATCTTCTGACATGATCACTTCCAGGTCTTTTACATTAGCTTTTTGCACTATTGTGTGGTTGGAATTTGTTTTATACTCCGATGTAGTTTTAATTTCCCACATTTTCCATATCGAAGTAATTGAAATTTCTCATCACTGAACTTCATATTGTTTTCTGCAGCCCATTTAAAGATTTGTTTGATGTCCACCTGGAGTCTTGCGGTATTTTCAGTGGAGGACACTGTCATGCAAATTCGGGTGACATCTGCAAAGGAAGACACGACGTTGTGGCTTATATTTCTGTCTCGTTCGTCTCTCAACCTGCGGGCTGAGAGGACGCACTCTGCGACTGCCCCTGTTGACACCTAGTGGAGGGTAGTGAACTGTGGCATGTAAGATGGTGGATCGACATGGAAGACACATAAACACAGTCTGTGTTGAGCTTGTGTGTGGGACTTTTAGCGGCTCTATGGTACATGTGTTACTACCCAGCATTCTACGTGACGTACATGGCATAGCAAATGAAGAACTGTACGGCGTGTCATTGAATGGAATGTCGAGGATATTCGTCAAGTTTAACAGCGCCGGCTTTTACTCCAAGATCGTTGACACTTTTCAAGAGAGGCGCATATCTGTAAATTCTGCTGTTGAGGCGTGTCTTCATGACGTGCCTAAATATATTACATGGGTGAAGGTGAAGAATGTTCCCTTCGAAGCAATGGAGTATGATTTCCTGACTGTTTTTAACAAGAATGAGACTGTTCATGCGGCTACAATAGGTGTGTGGAGGGATGGAGGATGGACTTATGAGGGGTGGAGGGTGGAGCACAGGTTTGTTAGAAGGGGTTATGCTGCGAGATTAGATAGAATATATGTGACTCAGGGGATTAGAGTAGAGCGGGTGCAGTCAATTGATAATAGGTTTTCGGACCATAGGGCGGTCATGGCGGACCTGGAGTGGAATGGTATGGTTAGATTTTACCCAGGTTATTGGAAATTGAATGTGAGGCTCCTTACTGGGGAGGGGGAGGGGCCGTTTTTTAGGGATTGGTGGAAACCTTTGTGGGAGGCTCGGGATCAAGGTGTGAGCGTGTTGGAATGGTGGGAGTCGGATTATGGCTTATTATAAGTTTAGGGGAAGAGAGGAGGCACGGTGGAGATTTGGGTTGCAAAAATACCTGGAAGGTCAGCTGAATGATTATTATGAGGGGGGAGGGGCAGTAGGCATGGAGACATTGCAGAACTTTAGGGTCAGCTTGCTGACATCCAAAATGAGTGTTTTGATGTCGTTCATGTTAGGGGGGTTTGGAGGAGATGCTTTGGGGTGACAGGCCTTTGGGTTGTGTTTTGCATAAGTTTAGGGTATGGCAGCAGGTAACCACTCTTTTGCAGTTGGAGGTGTGTGCAGGTGTGGGAGGATATCAGAGGGGGCAGGTGCTCTGCGAGATGGAAAGCATGAGCAACTATGCGGACCATTGGTTTCAGGAGAAATTGCGGAAGGGGGTGGGAGGGGCCCATGAGGGAGGAGTGTTGGGTGGGGAGATTCGAAATGTTTTAAGTGAGATGAAGTGAGCGGAGCTAGGGGAAAGGATAAGCGAGGAGGAGGTGGAGGAGGCTGTGCTATGGATGAGTAGAGGTAAGGCACCTGGGATTGATGGAATATCTAACGATTTTTATTTGGTGCATTGGGATTATCTCAAGCATTGTCTAGTGGCGATGTTAAACTATATGATGACTGAGGGGGTGTTAGGTATGTCGCAAAGCATGGGAGTAGTTGTGTTGGTGCCAAAAAAAGATGGGGGGAGGGCTCTGAGTGCATACTGGGCAATTTCTCTTATGTGCTTGGATTATAAAATTTTTGTGAAAGTCTTAAGTAATGGGATGAAGAAGGTAATTGGGTTGGTTATACATCAGGGACAGTTTGGCATACCTGGATGGAGTATGCGGGAGGGACATGGACGAATCAGGGATTTTTTGGAGGACTGTCAAGGGGGGGGTATCTTGGGACTTGATTGGAAAAATGTGTATGACTGTGTAGATAGGGAGATGTTGAGAGTCATTTTGTTGAGACAGGGGTTTGGGGAAGAGGTTGTAAGGTGAGTTGATACAATGTATTCCTCGGCCATGGTTCGGGTTCAGGTGAATGGCAGGTTGGGTTTGCCGGTACAGATGGAGAGGGGTTTGAGACAAGGATGTCCGCTGCCTCAAATTCTTTTTGCATGTTTGCAGAATCTCTTTTATGGGCTTGTGGACGGTGGAATGAGGAATAAGGATGAAGGGAGGGACTGTGGTGCGGGCATAGTGGGCTATGTGGATGATACTACGGTTTTGATTGAAGGGGAGGAGGGTTTGCATAACGTGGAACGGGTGCTTGTGCTTTTTGGGGTGGCGATGGGAATGCGTGTTAACAATGCGAAGTCGAAGTTGCTGGAGGTAGGTACGTACTTGAGTGGGGAGGGTTGGGCGAGGGGTAGGGATGGTCTGTTGTTGATAGACTTAGGACCTGTGGGGTTGTATACTTGGCAGATGTGCAGGAGGCACGCAGGATGAATTTGGAGATAGTTGTTGAGTAGGCTTAGGGATTTAAGGGCCGGGGATGTTACCTTGTAGCCATGTTTAAAGCTAGGTGTGGGGTGTGGTGGAGGTGTATCCCCTAAGGACAGAAGATATTGAGGAACTACAGTGGAGGGTTTTAAGATATGTATGGGGTTTTGGGAGGTCGTGGTTAAGGAGAGAGGTTGTGATGTCTAATGTACGGCAAGGTGGATTGGGCCTTTTATCTTTAGGGCCTCAAGCGAAGGCTGCCTATGTGAAACAGTGCTTCCTCAGGGCAGGAGGGGAGAGGGGTGCAGTGGTGGGGGAGGTAATGATTGATGTACGAAATTGGTGGGAAGGGAAGGAGTTGTTGGTATGAGAACATATGTTGCGTTTTTTGTTAACGGTTAGGGATGCTAGGAAGGTAAAGGAGGGGCGTCTAGAAAGGGTAGGAATCCGTCCAGAGATTTTACAGGGTGAATGCTCTTTTCCCATGTATGATTGGAGGGGTATTTGGGAAGATTTTCATAAGCTTAAGTTGAAGCCGAGGGCTAAGGAACTGGTATACAGGTTTGTAATGGGAATTTTAGTGTCGATATCGGTGTTGAGTAGGATGGATTTTGTGAGGGAGGCGAATTGCCTGAGCTGTGGGGAAGAGGAAACAGCATTTCATGTGGTTTATTTTTGTGATTCTTTGGAAGTTGTACGGATGTGGTTAGGGAGGGTTTTCAGTATGGTGGGGGGAAACATTTCGACCCTTTGGGCTTTGACTTTTGATGTGGGTGGGGTTCCTAAGGATGTCAGGAGGGCTGTCATGTATGTGGTGGCAGATTTTTTGCATGTTTCTTGGGGTATGAGGGAGGTTGGGGGTGTTTTTAGGGTAAAGGTGCTTGCAGCATGTGTCTATAGGACAGTTTGTAGGAATAGGCTTATATATGGGGGGGGGAGTGGAAGACCAGCTTTCGTGAGGGACATCACAGCCTAACAGTGAGCAGTCTACTTCGGCTGGGAGTGGGGTAGACCCGATGAGGGCTGGATTCCCCGGTTATGGGTTTTATCTGGTGGGTTTGGTTTTTAGTAGTCTGTAGGATTTGTTTGGACAGGGCATATACATGTGTTTAGATGTGGGGCTAGAGTGTGTGTGATTGTGGGGTGTGGAACGAAGGATGCGTGTAGGAAGGGGGGGATGGGCTTTGGTTTTTGCAGGGGTCCTGCAGTTATGCTGGGTCTGACTCCTGGGTTTCCTTGGAGCTGTTTTTGAAGTGTATGTAGGATGCTTGGTGGATGGTTGGGTTCAGTGGCCTGGGGAATGGGGAGTTTTCTGCATGCCTCTGGGGTTTTTGTTTCCGTTAAAAAAAAAAAAGTTATGTGCTATGATATTTTATTTTTGATAGGCCTCGGGGTTGTAGCTGTATAGGCCTGTGAGCATTTTGTTAACTCACATGACATTGTGTTTTGTATTGCATATCAGGTGTGATATGTTTCAGAGAGAGTGTGTGCACTGGTTGGCCTCTCATATGTTATTTTCACTTTATGTTCATTTGGCAAGTATGTATTGTTTTATTGTCTTTATGTATGGTGTTGTTTCAACAAATACTACATTACTCTGTATACTTTTTGTGTATTGCTATTTTCTGATACTGTTCCGTGTTCCTGTTTTGTTTAGATGTGTGAGACAGGCTTCTGCCTCACCACGTCATCGCATTGTAAGGTATGGGAGGTGTGTGTGTGTGTGTTTGTGTATATTAGGTCCTTCTTGTAACTGCATTATTAGATGGACGTGGGTGTTAGGGGTGTGTATGGTTTGCACTTGTAGGTTGGTCGCCACCTTCATTCAGGTGGAGGCAGTGTATACACGTTAAGGGTAACGTGTGTAATACATATAACTTGTTATGTACCAGTTATATGTTGTAGCACTCGTATGGAATATTGTATGTACTTAGGTTTATATATTTCTCAGTGGGTTATGATGAACTTTCGAGGACGTGGCTATAACTTCTTTTATGTTATGTTTGTGTTGTCTGTAATTGTTTATGTTTCTGTTATGTTACTATTTTGTGATTGTTTGCTTGTTTACCTATACTGTTGGGCGCAGTTGTCGTGTGTAGTGTGTGAGGTAACAAGCGTTCATGGGTTGGTACATCATCTAAGGCTTTATGTATGACTCCCATCAAGGAAGGTTCCTTGATGTTGGTGAGGGGCTCTTGATTTAGGGAATTGGATCTGTGCTCCAGTTACCCGAATTAAGCCTGAATGCCTTCCACATCCCCCCACCCAGGCGCTGTATAATCCTCCGGGTTTAGCGCTTCCCCCTTGATTATAACAATAATAATAATAATAATTTATGTATGACTTGGTATGGTTTTTAAATAAAATATAACAGGATGGATAATGAGAACCTTCAAAACTAGGGAGGCCAAGCCCATGATGACACTCTTCAGGTCACTTGTTCTATCTAGGCTGGAATATTGCTGCACAATAACAGCACCTTTCAAGGCAGGTGAAATTGCTGACCTAGAAAATGTACAGAGAACCTTCACGGCGCGCATAACGGAGATAAAACACCTCAATTACTGGGAGCGCTTGAGGTTCCTAAACCTGTATTCCCTGGAACGCAGGCGGGAGAGATACATGATTATATACACCTGGAAAATCCTAGAGGACTAGTACCGAACTTGCACACGAAAATCACTCACAACGAAAGCAAAAGACTTGGCAGACGATGCAACATCCCCCCAATGAAAAGCAGGGTGTCACTAGCACGTTAAGAGACCATACAATAAGTGTCAGGGCCCGAGACTGTTCAACTGCCTCCCAGCATACATAAGGGGGATTACCAATAGACCCCTGGCAGTCTTCAAGCTGACACTGGACAAGCACCTAAAGTCGGTACCTGACCAGCCGGGCTGTGGCTCGTACGTTGGTTTGCATGCAGCCAGCAGTAACAGCCTGGTTGATCAGGCTCTGATCCACCAGGAGGCCTGGTCACAGACCGGGCCGCGGGGGCGTTGACCCCCGGAACTCTCTCCAGGTAAACTCCAGGTAAAAAAAAAAATTCTGTCTGTTTCAGACATGAGGATGAGGAACAAGAAGGGAGCGAGTAGTGTGCTTTGTGGAACAGAGGTTTTTCCCGTAGCCGCCTCAGACTTTACTCTGTTGACTACTACTCTTTGTGTTCTATTTGTTAGGAAATTATAGATACATCTATCAACTTTTCCTGCTATTTCTTTATCACAGATTTTGCGTGCTATTACACCATGGTCACACTTGTCAAATCCTTTTGCAAAGTATGTGTATATTACATCTGCATTCTGCTGGTCCTCTAGAGCATCCAGGACCTTGTCATAGTGGTCCAGTAGTTGGAACAGACAAGAGCGACCTGCTCTAAACCCAAGCTGCCCTGGGATGTGTAACTATTGGTATCTAGATAGGTGGCGATCTTGCTTCTTAGAACCATTTCAAAGATTTTTATGATATGGGACGTTAGCGTTATTGGTCTTTGAAGTTCTTTGTTATTGCTTTACTGCCACCTTTGTGGAGTGGGGCTATGTCTGTTGTTTTTAGTAACTGTGGCACGACCTCAGTGTCCATGCTCCCTCTCCACAGGATGTTAAAAGCACATGATAGGGGCTATTTGTAGTTCTTGATGAACACGGAGTTCCATGAGTCTGGGCCTGGAGCAGAGTGCATGGGCATGTCATTTATCGCCTTTTCGAAGTCATTTGGCATCAGGATAATATCAGATAGGTGTGTTGTGTCTACCAAATTCTGTCTCTCTCATAAAAAATTCATTAGGTCTTCGACTCTCAGTCTGGTAAGAGGCTCGCTAACGGCCGAGTCATAATGAAACTTGAACAGCTCACTCATTTCTTGCTGTCATCTGTGTAGGACCCATCTCGTTTAATTAGGACCCCAATACAGGATGTTGTTTTCGACTTTGATTAGGCATTAGAAAAGAAATACATTGGGTTTCTTTCAATTTCATTTATGGCTTTTAGTTCTTTCCGCATTTCTTGACTCATGTAAGATTCCTTTAGCTTTAGTTCGATGTTTGCTATTGCTTTGACTATTGTCTCCCTACGTATTGCAGATATATGATTAGCTTTGCTGCTGATAATGATTTACACCACCGGATTCTCCAACACCCAAAACATTCTTAATCATGTACTAGCCTCGTGTCAGGACCTGTGTTTGATAATCTCTACTGATGAAACAAAGATACTCAATAGGCGTCCTCCTCGACAGAGAGACACAGTTCGCCATATCCAGTTGCATGATGGGTCTCTTCTAGAATATGTAACAAACTACAGGTGTCTAGGCTTTGAGGTCCCACTACTTGAACCTGTTGTAACGAGACTTTGTCGCCAGTGCAAAGAAAGGCTGAGAGCACTTAGAGTTGTGGCAAGTTTTCATCCCAGGTATGGTGCTATGTTAAAATTGTGAAAATGATGTCTTCTTTCTTTCTTTCAACAAACCAGCCTTATCCCACCGAGGTAGGGTGGCCCAAAAAGAAAAACAAAAGTTTCTCTTTTTAAATTAGTAATTTATACAGGAGAAGGGGTTACTAGCCCCTTGTTCCTGGGATTTTAGTCGCCTCTTACAACACGCATGGCTTACGGAGGAAGAATTCTGTTCCACTTGCTGATGTATCTTGCTTATATTATTGGTTTAAAGAAATGTCCCTAGGTACACCGCAGGGAGGAGTTCTCAGTCCTATGCTATTTATTATTCTGATTAATACTCTCCTAACTGTTCTACCTGCCTCACCTAAACATATAGTTATAAGCTATGCTGATGATATCATGATCCATACAACAGGACATTAGAAGATGAGTACCATTCTTAATGAAGTTCACTCAATTTGTAATCGACTATTCCTCGTAATATCTTCCTCTAAAACAAAGATATTAACAAGCAAACGACATCCCCCACCCATCTATTTGCAGAGTGAAACCATTAGCTACGTTAAAACTTACAGATATCTTGGTGTAGATGCACCCTTTAACATATCCACTATACCACAACTAAATAAGAAATGCAAAGATAGGCTAAATGCTCTCAAAGCTGTTGCTGGCTCCAACCCCAACTATGGTGCTAATGTTAGAATCGTGAGAATGATGTACATAGTATAATGCCAGATCACTAAGCAAGCACTATGATGACCTCCTGGCACTACTGAATTCTCTAAATGTCAGTATGTCTATCATTACTCTTACTGAAACATAGCTAAAACATGATGTTACAAACATCTATTCCATACCTGGCTACACAGCCAGGCACAATTGTAGGCCAGAACAATTACGAGGTGTAATAAAGTTGGTAGAATTACCGACAATATGTAAAGTAAAAGGACACAAGTGCAACTAATGTGACATTTTATTGTGGCTTGATAAAGCTCCTGGAGAGCGAAACGTTGCCACAATAAAATGTCACATTAGTTGCACTTGTGTCCTTTTAAATTACGAGGTGGAACAGCTATATACTACTCTGATGAACTAAAGTGCATAAATTAAACTTGCACTAGGGATGATCATGGTGAATATACCTTTGATAAATCTAAATCCAAAGACCTTACGATTTTAGATTTTTAGATTTTGCCACCGAAGTGGCTAGTTTATTGTGCACCCCATATCCATCCTGTGGACGGTAGCGCAAGAGTATATGGATACACAAAAGGCCTAGGAACTAGGCCCCAAAGGGTTAACAGTAATGCATATGGATTTATATCTACATATCTATAGTTCACTTATCTGTTACAAGCAAATTTAGGAAATTTGCTTAGTATATCTGGTATCTTATTTTCATTAATAAGATATTAATAAGATATTCCTCAATAAGTGGACAATTAAGCTCATAGTGTTCAAGACAGTGACCATATGACTGATCACATAATTTACATTTAGTTTGATCATCATCTGTGTGTCTCCCAAACTGCCAGAAGTACTATTAACCAAGCCTAAGCCTGGCCACTACAATATCAGTCAGTCTGTTCACATTGCACGTTGCTCCATAAACATACTTATCTATGTTCATGTTATCATAGTTGGTTACAGATCTACTCAGGCTTCTAACTGCATTCCTATAACAATCATCTTCATTATTTACTTCTCTCCTAATATTATTCCTAATGCTAGACACAGTTATACCAAAGTTATATTCTACATTCTCCTTCTCGATACTCTTCTTGGCTAACATATCAACTTTATCATGAAAGAGTAATCCAATGTGTGATGGGAAACCTCTAACAGTCGGAGCAATTTATTAAGTTCCTCACTCCAATATTTACTGATTTAGTGAAAAACTAAGAAACATAGTAACTAGTGCTGAAATGAATAAACACCACCTAATACTTACAGGGGACTTCAACATAAATCTCATCCATGACCATGACCCACAAGTGACTGAATTCACAAATACTTCTACCAACAAAAACAAAACCTACAAGAATCACTGACACTGCCTCATTACTAGATCATATCTGGACAAACACTATATCCCCGTTAAAAGTAAGCATAATCCCAGATAACACCACTGACCACTATCCCATCTTGTGTAAAGTGCCCCAGAACACAACTAAGATCACATTCCGACTAAATGACGAGTCATCTGTTTATAACTTTATTTCAGCATTTAGTGACACTGGCAAAACGAGTTAGCAGACTACTTTGATACTGATGAATGTGTTAATATTAAAAAAAAAAAAACTCAATAACATGCATTGCCCAATAAAAGCTAAGCAGATCACAGCAAAGAGACTAAACAGCCCCTGGTTTACATACAGCATCCTCAAATCTATTGATAAAAAACATCTATACGAAAAACAGTATAGAATGGGTCTAATAACAAAGGATCTCAGTTTTTAATTAGTTAGTTTAATATGTTTATTATGCACCCCATACCCATCCTGTGGGCGGTAGTCAAAAGATTACAGAGGTACATAATGGGTCCAGGGACTGGGCCCCAAAGTTTTGATAGCTGAACAAGGTACAAATGTAATGAACTCACAAGTTACAAATGTAATGAATCATGTAAGTAAATTTACTTACTTACGTTTATACATGGTTACAATCATGAGCAAATTATAGAGTAATGAGCAATTCACACGTCCACACCCCGTCACAACTGTAATGAATTATCGGTGCAAATATTAATTGTTTGGTCACACACACACACACACACACACACACACACACACACACACACACACACACACACACACACACACACACACACACATGGTGGGTGCAGACGTGGGTGCACAAGGCTCCAAGAACCTTCGTGTTTTTGAGGCGTGCAATAACCGCTAGCAGTAACCAGTGGTAGTGACAAAGTCAGTGAACAAACCTACGAGTGATAACTATAGTTATTAGTTGAAAAAATTCGAGAGGAAACCTGCATTCAGTGTTTTCTTTCAAAAGTGCCAAACCGTTGTGGGTCTACTAGGCACTGTTGCCACACAGATACAAACATAAAAAGATCAAAGTGAGTGTGGAAATGGGTGATCAAGAATTACCAGCGTTTGGGTAACAAGTGAAATGTGGGGCATCGTAATGTGAGAGTGAAAAAGTTAATAAGCAAAAGGAGAAAGAAAAAATAAAATATACAACAAGGGAAGGTGGCAGTAGGCCTACTGAAGCAGTGACGTCACAACAGTTTGTATGCCATTATACATATAAAGTGTAACACCGAATGTGAAGTGTATTCTGTAATAAGTGAAAAGTGAAATCACTTGAGGAACGCGGGATGCATGAGCATATATGGTTATAAGCATCACGGGTGAAGGATTTACAAAATAGTGATAGAAGGCCTATGTACGACAACTATGTCATCAGCTTCTGGCAACTTGTCATCACACCGCTGCCAGCGCAAGTATTGCTCACCTGTTGAGGTTGCATTTTGCAAGGTTGAGTCTGGTCCTGCATCACTGTTAGATACTGGTCACTCACTTCTGCAAGCCATTACCAGAATTAGAGTAGAAATAGCATAGACGAGAGTGTAAGGAGTAAAGCGGTAGTGAGGGATAACGTCAGACACTTAAGCTGTGACAAGCTAAATTTTACAACCTAGCTACTTTCTGTATTTTATAAGTAAAATTGATAAGTGTTAGAAGTATTGGTAAGCTTAGAATTACTGGTATCTACCGGTATTTATTAGCAGTATGAATACTTAGAAGTGGGGGGACACACACACACACACACACACACACACACACACAGGGCAAAGAAGACTGCAGACACAATATAGTTTAGATGGCCAAAGTCTGCAAACCTCACTCAAGGAAAAAGATCTGGGGGTGAGTATAACACCGAGCATATCTCCTGAGGCGCACATCAATCAGATAACTGCTGCAGCATACGGGCGCCTGGCAAACCTACGGATAGCATTCCGATACCTCAGTAAGGAGTCGTTCCAGACTCTGTATACCATTTACGTCAGACCCATACTGGAGTATGCAGCACCAGTTTGGAATCCACACCTAGTCAAGCACGTCAAGAAATTAGAGAAAGTGCAAAGGTTTGCAACAAGACTAGTCCCAGAGCTACGGGGATTGTCCTATGAAGAAAGGTTGAGGGAAATCGGCCTGACGACACTGGAGGCCAGGAGGTCAGGGAGACATGATAACGACATATAAAATACTGCGCGGAATAGACGAGGTGGACAAAGACGGGATGTTCCAGAGATGGACACAGACCAAGAGGTCACAATTGGAAGTTGAAGACTCAGATGAATCAAAGGGATGTTAGGAAGTATTTCTTCAGTCATAGAGTAGTCAAGCCATGGAATAGCCAGAAAGTGAAGTAGTGGAGGCGGGAACCATACATAGTTTTAAGCGAGGTATGATATAGCTCATGGAGCAGGGAGAGAGAGGACCTAGTAGCAATCAGTGAAGAGGCGGCCAGGAGCTATGAATCGACCCCTGCAACCACAAATAGGTGAGTACAAATAGGTGAGTACACACCACACACAAACACATATACACACACACACACACACATAACACACCATACACACATACACACACACCACACACACACACACACACACACACACACATACACACACACACATACATACACACACACACACACACACACACCACACACACCACACACACACACACACACACACACACACACACACACACAGTAACAAGCACTTGTAAGCTGTAGTAAACATCAAACACACACATACACAGATTTCACACCATCCTGTGAACTGACCATCTGAACCTTGCTCCTCCTCTCTCCCTCTCTTCCTAATCCTAATCTCTCCCCTCTACCTATCTCACTCTCTACCTATATCTCTCTCTCTACCATCTCTCTCTCTTTTTCCCCCCCATCTCTCCCCTCTAACATCTCTTCCCTCTAACACCTCCCCCCCTCTAACATCTCTCCCATCTAACATATCTCTCCTCCCATTATCTCTCCCCTCTCCCTTTTCCCATCTCTCTCCCCTCCTCCCCTCTCTCTCCCCCTAGCCTCTCTCTCCCCTCTCACTCTTCCATCTCCCCCCTCTTTCCCCCCTCTCTCTCCCCCTCCTCTCCCCCCTCTCTCACTCTCTCCCCCTCTCTTTGCCTTCTCTCTCCCCTCTCCCGCTCTTCCATCTCCCCCCTCTCTCCCCCCCCTCTCCCCCTCTCTTTGCCTTCTCTCTCTCTCCCTCTCTCCCTCTCTTTTCTCTCTCTCCTCTCTCTCCTCTCCTCTCCTCTCTCTTTTCCCTCCTCTCTCTCTCTCTCTCTCTCTCTCTCTCTCTCTCTCTCTCTCTTGCTCTCTCTCTTCCCCATTTTCCCTTCTCAATCTCCCCCTCTCCGACCCTTCCCTTCACTCTCTCCCCTCCCCCTCTCTCTCTCACTCTCACTCTCACTCTCTCTTCCCCTTTTTCCTTCTCACTATCCCCCTCTCTCTTTCTACCTTCCCTTCTCTCTCTCTCTCTCTCTCTCTCCATCTCTTCCCCATTTTTCCCTTCTCCCCTCTCCCCCCCTCCTTCCCTTCCCTTCTCTCTCTTTCCCCCTCTCACACTCTCCCCCTTTCCCTTCTCACTCTTCCCCTCTCTCTCTCCTTCTACCTTTCCCTTCTCTCTTCTCTCACAAAAAAAAAAAAAAAAAAAAATGGTGGGGACTCGCAGGAACCAAGGATCAGATGAGAAGGGTTTTCTGGTAGGGAGGAGTGGATGGAGGAGCAGTGGAAAAAGGATGGAACAAGAGTGGGAGAGAAAATTAGGAGAGCTTTCTGAAAAAATGGAGAAAGAGCTCTCTGTGAAATTGGAAAAGAGGTTGGAGAAGGAGATAAAGAATTGGGAGGCACAAGTCGAAACTGCAGTAGCCAAGATAAGGGTCCTAGAAGTTGAGATAAATAGGCTGAAGGGAGTTACAGGGGCAGTGACCAGAGAAGACACAGCATATGAAGCTGCAAGGCCGAACAGGAAGGAAGGAATTATGAATTATGCTAAGGTCATATCAACCTGCCAAAAAGAGCCAAGGAGTGGAAGGGAAGAACATCTGGTTGCAGACGGAGAGGGCGATAGGTCGAATGCTGAGGCACAACCATGCTATCAAGAGCCACTACTTTATGTTCTCCAGACTGAATTGTACCTATAATGTAGTCTCTTTCTCCAATCATGTCCATGCCTTCCATTTCCTCAAATCCCCATAGGTGTTTTATGAGCAGTGCAACCCCTCCTCCCCCTCTACTCCTTCTATCTTTCCTCAGGATCTGATATCCCGTTGGGAAGATTGTGTTTGTTATTGTCTTAGCGAGTTTTGTTTCTGTGACTGCTATGATGTCTGGGGATTTTTCACTGATTCTTTCGTTCCACTCCTCATGTTTATTCGTTATTCCATCCGCGTTTGTGTACCAAACTTTCAGTTTCTTTTCTATCATTGTGGTCATGCAAGAATCTTGGGGTTGGGGGAGCGAGAGCCTTGGTGGGGGCCTATATGGGGCTGTGGTGTAGGTGGGGTTTGTGATGATGGGGGTGGGGTCAGAATGCCCATAAGGGACAGCTGTTGGGGTGATGTTTGTGATATGGGGGTTGGTGTGTGTGTGTGTGTGTGTGTGTGTGTACTCACCTAGTTGTACTCACCTAGTTGAGGTTGCAGGGGTCGAGTCCGAGCTCCTGGCCCCGCCTCTTCACTGATCGCTACTAGGTCACTCTCCCTGAACCGTGAACTTTATCATACCTCTGCTTAAAGCTATGTATGGATCCTGCCTCCACTACATCGCTTCCCAAACTATTCCACTTGCTGACTACTCTGTGGCTGAAGGAATACTTCCTAACATCCCTGTGATTCATCTGTGTCTTCACCTTCCAACTGTGTCCCCTTATTGCTGTGTCCCATCTCTGGAACATCCTGTCTTTGTCCACCTTGTCAATTCCTCTCAGTATTTTGTATGTCGTTATCATGTCTCCCAATCTCTCCTGTCCTCCAGTGTCGTCAGGTTGATTTCCATTAACCTCCTCTCATAGGACATACCTCTTAGCTCGGGGACTAGTCTTGTTGCAAATCTTTGCACTTTCTGTAGTTTCTTTACGTGCTTGGCTAGGTGTGGGTTCCAAACTGGTGCCGCATACTCCAATATGGGCCTAACGTACACTGTGTACAGGGTCCTGAACGATTCCTTATTAAGATGTCAGTATGCTGTTCTGAGGTTTGCTAGGCGCCCATATGCTGCAGCCATTATTTGGTTGATGTGCGCTTCAGATGTGCCTGGCGTTAAACTCACCCCAAGATCTTTTTCCTTGAGTGAGGTTTGTAGTCTCTGGCCCCCTAGACTGTACTCCGTCTGTGGTCTTCTTTGCCCTTCCCCAATCTTCATGACTTTGCACTTGGTGGGATTGAACTCCAGGAGCCAATTGCTGGACCATGTCTGCAGCCTGTCCAGATCCCTTTGTAGTTCTTCCTGGTCTTTGATCGAGTGAATTATTTTCATCAATTTCACGTCATCTGCAAACAGGGACACCTCCGAGTCTATTCCTTCCGTCATGTCGTTCACAAATACCAGAAACAGCACTGGTCCTAAGACTGACCCCTGTGAGACCCCGCTGGTCACAGGTGCCCGCTCTGACACCTCGCCACGTACCATGACTCGCTGCTGTCTTCCTGACAAGTATTCCCTGATCCATTGTAGTGCCTTCCCTGTTATCCCTGCTTGGTCCTCCAGTTTTTGCATTAATCTCTCGTGTGGAACTGAGTCAAACGCCTTCTTGCAGTCCAAGAAAATGCAATGCACCCATCCCTCTCTCTCTTGTCTTACTGCTGTCACCATGTCATAGAACTCCAGTAGGTTTGTGACACAGGATTTCCCGTCCCTGAAAGCATGGTGGATGCTGTTGATGAGATCATTCCTTTCTAGGTGTTCCACCACTCTTCTGATAATCTTCTCCGTTACTTTGCATACTATACATGTCAGTGACACTGGTGTGTGTGTGTGTGTGTGTGCACTCACCTAATTGTACTCCCCTAATTGTAGTTGAAGGGGTCGAGACTCAGCTCCTGGCCCTGCCTCTTCACTGAAAACTACTAGGTCCTCTCTCTCTCTCCTTCATGAGCTTTATCATACCTTGTCTTAAAGCTATGGATGGCTCCTGCCTCCACTACATCACTCGCCAAACTGTTCCACTTCCTGACCACTCTATGATTGAAGAAATACTTCCTAACATCCCTGTGACTCATCTGAGTCTTCAACTTCCAAGAGTGGCCCCTTGTCTCTGTGTCCCCTCTCTGGAGCATCTCGTCTCTGTCCATTCTGTCTATTCCATGCAGTATTTTGTATGTCGTTAACATGTCTCCCCTAACCCTCCTGTCCTCCAGTGTCGTCAGGCCGATTTCCCTTAACTTTTCTTCTTAGGAATTCCCCCTAGCTCTGGAACTAACCTTGTCGCAAACCTTTGCACTTTCTCTAATTTCTTAATGTGCTTGACCCAGTGCGGGTTCCAAACTGGTGCTGCATACTTCAGTATGGGCCTGACATACACGGTGTACAGTGTTTTGAAAGATTTCTTACTTAGGTATCAGAACACTAATCTCAGGTTTGCCAGGCACCCATATGCTGCAGCAATTATCTGGTTGATGTGTGATTCCGGAGATATGCTCGGTGTTATACTCACTCCAAGATCTTTCTCCTTGAGCAAGGTTTGCAGTCGTTGGCCACCTAGCCTATATTCTGTCTGCGGTCTTCTTTGCCTTTCTTCGATATTCATGACTTTGCAATTGGCAGGGTTGAATTCGAGAGGCCAGTTGCTGGACCACGTGTCCAGCCTGCCCAGGTCTCTTTGAATGCCTGCCTGATCCTCATTTGATTTAATTCTCCTCATTAACCTCACATCATCTGCAAACAGAGACACCTCTGAGACTATCCCTTCCATCCTGTCATTCACATATATCCAAAATAGCACTGGTCTTTGGATCGACCCCTGTGGGACCCCAATCATCACAGGTGCCCACTGTGATACTTCATCACGTACCATGACTCATTGTTACCTCCCTGTCAGGTATTCTCTGATTAATTGCAATGACCTTCCCGTTATACACACCTGATCCACTAATTTCTGCACTAATCTCTTGTGAGGAACTGTGTCAAAGGTCTACTTGCAGTCCACGAAAATGCAATCAACCCACCCCTCTCTCTCGTGTCTTACTTCTATTACTTTATCATAAAACCCCAGAAGGTTTGTGACATAGAATTTGCCTTCCATGAAGCCATGCTGGTTGTTGTTTATACTTTCGTTTCTTTCCAGGTGCTCCACCACTCTCCTGATTATCTTCTCTAATGCTTGGCATACTATGCACATCAATGACACTGGTCTGTTGTTTAGTGACTCTTTTCTGTCTCCCTTTTTAAAAATGGGAACTACATTTGCCGTCTTCCATACCTCAGTTAGTTGCCCAGTTTCAAGGGATGTGTTGAAGATTGTGGTTAATGGCACACACAGCATTTCTGCTCCCTCTCTAAGGGCCCATGGGGAGATGTTGTCTGGTCCCATTGCCTTTAAGGTATCAAGGTCGCTTAGCAGGTTCTTCACCTCCTTCTCAGTTGTGTGTATGCCATCCAGCACTTGTTAGTGTATTCCCTGTTGGTGTCCTCTGTGCTGTCTTCCCAGAGTCCTTCCTGTCTCCACTGTGAATACTTCATTGAATCTAGTGTTGTGCTCCTCACAAACCTCTTGATCATTTCTTGTGAGTTCCCCACCTTCTTTCCTCAGCCTGGTCTTTGACTGTTGTCTTTCTACTAATGTGGCTATACAGTAGTTTCGGGTCAGACTTGACTTTCGATGCTATATCATTTTCATACTGTCCCTGGGCATCCCTCCTTATCTGTGTATACTTGTTTTTGGCTCTTCAACTGATCTCCTTATTTTCCTGGGTCCTTTGCCTTCTGTACCTCTTCCATTCTCTAATGCACTTAGTTTTTGCCTTCCTATACCTTCGGGTAAACGAAGGACTCTCTTTGGTCTTCTCATTATATCTGTTGCCCTTGGGAACAAACCTTTCCTCTGCTTCCTTGCATTTTGTTGATACATATTCCATCATTTCGTTTACTGACTTTCTTACCAGTTCTCTGTCCCTCTGGACCTCCCACAGGAAGTTCCTCATACCTGTGTAGTCCCCCCTTTTATAGTTTGGCTTTTCCCATTTGGCTCCTGTTACCCTCTCCACTTGTAACTCTACTATGTAATCGAAACTCAGAACCACATGATCACTAGCTCCAAGGTTAGTTAGTTTAATATCTTTATTATGCACCCCATACCCATCCTGTGGGCGGTAGTCAAAAGATTACAAAGGTACATAATGGGTCTAGGGACTGGGCCCCAAAGTTGTGATAGCTGAACTAGTTACAAAGGTAATGAACTCCTGGTAGATCTGGTCACAATCATGGCAAGTTACAAAGGTAATGAATCAGCCTCACTCCTATACATGGTTACAGTCATGAATAAATTACAAAGTAATGAACCACTGATACGTCCACACCTGGTCACAATTGTAATGAGTTATAAATACAAATATTAAGTGGGTCATACACCCACACTAGCACGTGCGCGCACACACTCCAAGGGGCCTCTCATATGTGATGCCCTCAATGTCTGAACTGCTCAGGGCGAACACAAGGTCCAGTCTTGCTGGTTCATCCTCTCCTCTCTCTCTGGTAATGTCCCTGATGTGTTGACGCATGAGGTTTTCCAGTACCACATCCATCAGCTTGGCTCTCCATGTTTTGGGACCCCCATTAGGCTCCAGGTTTTCCCAGTCGATCTCTCTGTGATTGAAATCGCCCACAACCAGTAACTTTGCTCTGCACGATTGAGCTCTTCATGGAACCTCAGCCAGTGTGTCCACCATCACTCTATTATTCTCTTCATATTCCTCTCTTGGCCTCCTGCAGTTCTGTGGTGGGTTATACATCACTGCATTGACTACCTCATGCTCCCCAGATTGAATTGTATGTACTATGTACTCCCTTTCTCCAATCTCGTCCATGTCTTCCATTTCCTCAAAACCCCATCGGTTTTTTAGGAGCAGTGCAACCCCTCCTCCCCCTCTGCTCCTGCTGTCTTTCCTCAGGATCTGATATCCCAGTGGGAAGGCTGCATCTGTTATTATCTCAGCGAGTTTCGTTTCTGTGATTGCTATGATGTCTGGGGACTTCTCATTGAATCCTTCACTCCTCACGTTTATTTGTTATTCCATCTGTGTCCATGTACCACACCTTCAGCTTCTTATCTGTCACAGTGGTCCTTGGAGAATATTGGGGTTGGGGGAGTGGGAGCCCTGGAGGGGGCCTATGGGGGTTTGTGGATGGAGTTTGTGATGATGGGTGAGGGAGCTGCTGTAGGGGTGAGGTTTGTGATGTGGGGGGTAGGGGCAGAGGGAACAGTGTGTAAGTTTTGGTTTAGATTGTTCAGTTGCATTGGGGTTGTCACGGTGTGGTTGGGGTTTGTGATGGGGGATGGGGGCAGAGTGCCCATAGGGGGCTGCTGTAGGGGTGGGGTTTGTGATGTGGGGGGTGGGGGCAGATTGAAGAGAGTGTGTGGGTTTCGGTTTAGATTGTTCAGTTGCTTTGGCTCTGTCGTGGTTGGAGTCCTTCTGCTGGTGTTCCTGTAGGGTGTATTTGCCCTTCTCCTGAGTCTGGGTTCTGCTCGTCTTCATTAATGCAACTCATTCCTCCTTTCATCTTTGCACCTTCTCTCAGTATTGTCCTTTCTTCTTGTGTTCTGTTGCGATTGAGGTACACTCTCCGGTACTCCAGTTTGTCCCTCAGTTGTGCTTTCTCCTGCAGGATCCTGGTTCTAGCTGATTCTGCCTTGAAAATTACTTTGACAGGCCGTTTTCTCCCACTCATAAACCACCCAATTCTCGGAGAATTTGTCACCTGGGTCATTTCTCCCTCACCTATTGCTTTCATGATACCTTTGATTGCTTTCTTTTCCCCCTGGTTTCTTTCATCGTAAGTTTCCCCTTTGACTTCTTGGAGCTCATAGACAAACACTGACCTCTCCCTCTCCTCCTCCCACTGTGCCTCCCTTTGTATTCTCTGAGGTGTTTTAGTTCCTTACATCAAAACATTCCTGCCTTCAATCCCTGCCCTTGCTGCAGCCCTTATGCTCAGTGGACTGCCTTTCCTTCTCAGCTGTTCCTTGCCACAGCAGTTGTCTATTGGAGTCTCTGCATATGTCATAGCTCCTTCATTATCTTCTGGCCTCTCATTTGATCTTAGTGTGCTCATCTTTCCCTGGATCCCTAGAGTCCCCTTGTCTGTGACTGGTATAGAAGTTCCTGATGTCATGTCTGTACTGTCATTTGTCCCTCTAATCTGTTTCAGTTTTTTTAGTTACTCTTCTATGCACTGTATCTTATCCTCTGCTGCTAAGACTTGTAGTCCCCACTTCCTGCTCTCTTCAGCTATCCTCTCCTCCGTTTTCTTGCCAAGCTCTGCTAGCTTCCTTCCCCACTCTTTCTCCATTTTTTTGAGCTCCCTCCCAGGTTCTTCTCTCTCGGGTTCATCCACCAGACTCCTTGGTCTCTGCCCTCTTGGGTAACCCATTTTTTTTTTTACCATAGAAGGGAGTTTATGTATTTCACCCCAGAAACAAGCTTATGTATTTTCAGAGTGAGTGTGTGTGGGGGGGGTGAGGGAAGAGGCTAGGGATGAGAAACAAGAGGGGGAAGTGAGGGGAAGGCTAGGCTCAGGGTGAGAGGGAGGAGGGGGAAGCCAGGGGGGAGGAGTATGAAGAAAGGAAGATGGATGGAAGGTGGAGAGGAAGAGAGAGGGAGACAGATTGGTAGGTAATAGAGGGAGGGGGAGAGAGATAGAGAGAATGATAAGGAGAAAGCTAGGAATGAGAGGAAAGTGAGGAGGAGGCTAAGAGCGAGGCTAAGAGTGAGAGGGAAGAAGGGGAAGCCAGGGGGGAGGGGTAGGAGAGAGAGAGATGGAGAAAGAGAGAATGGAAGGTGGAGAGGAAGAGAGAGTAAGGTAGATTGGTGGGTAGATAGAGGGAGGGGGTGATTCAAACTGTTTTTATGTAACTGTGACCTTTACCTCCCTTTTCTGATTGGGACAGGACGAGAAACACTTCATGGGATGTTCACTGACACTGTCAACTTTCGACGGACCTGGCAATGGCTTTGTTGGGCCAGAAACTACTAATGATTCACAAACGCAAATGATCTGTTATTCCCGCGCGCGCGCGCGCGCGCGTGTGTGTACTCACCTATTTGTGGTTGCAGGGGTCGAGTCCTAGCTCCTGGCCCCGCCTCTTCACCGGTTGCTACTAGACCCTCTCTCTCCCCGCTCCATGAGCTTTATCGAACCTCGTCTTAAAACTGTGTATGGTTCCTGCCTCCACTACGTCATTTTCTAGGCTATTCCACTGCCTTACAACTCTATGACTGAAGAAATACTTCCTACTATCTCTCTGACTCATTTGTGTCTTCAACTTCCAATTGTGGCCTCTTGTTTCTGTGTCCCCTCCCTGGAACATCCTGTCCTTGTCCACCTTGTCTATTCCACGCAGTATTTTATATGTCGTTATCATGTCTCCCCTGACCCTCGTGTGTGTGTGTGTGTGTACTCACCTAATTGTACTCACCTAATTGTGGTTGCAGGGGTCGAGACTCAGCTCCTGGCCCCGCCTCTTCACTGATCGCTACTAGGTCCTCTCCCTCTCTGCTTCCTGAGCTTTGTCATACCTCTTCTTAAAACTATGTATGATTCCTGCCTCCACTACTTCACTTGCTAGGCTATTCCACTTCCTGACGATTCTATCACTGAAGAAATACTTCCTAACGTCCCTGTGACTCGTCTGAGTCTTCAGCTTCCAATTGTGACCCCTTGTTTCTGTGCCCCCTCTCTGGAACATCTTGTCTCTGTCCACCTTGTCTATTCCCTACAGTATCTTGTATGTCGTTATCATGTCTCCCCGACCCTTCTGTCCTCCAGTGTCGTCAGTCCGATTTCCCTCAACCTTTCCTCGTACGACATTCCCCTGAGCTCTGGGACTAGCCTTGTTGCAAACCTTTGTACTTTCTCTAACTTCTTGACGTGCTTGACCAGGTGTGGGTTCCAGACTGGTGCTGCATACTCCAGTATGGGCCTAACATACACAGTGTACAGTGTCTTGAACGATTCCTTATTAAGGTATCGGAACACTATTCTCAGGTTTGCCAGGCGCCCGTATGCTGCAGCAGTTATTTTTTTGATGTGTGCCTCCGGTGACGTACTCGGTGTTATGGTCACCCCAAGATCTTTCTCCCTGAGTGAGGTTACCTGGAGGTTACCTGGAGGTTATTCCGGGGATCAACGCCCCCGCGGCCCGGTCCATGACCAGGCCTCCCGATGGATCAGGGCCTGATCAACTAGGCTGTTACTGCTGGCCGCACGCAGTCCAACGTACGAGCCACAGCCCGGCTGATCCGGCACTGACTTTAGGTATCTGTCCAGCTCTCTCTTGAAGGCAGCCAGGGGTTTATTGGCAATTCCCTAATGCTTGATGGAGGCTGTTGAACAGTTTTGGGCCCAGACACTTATGGTGTTTTCTCTTAGTGTACCAATGGCGCCCCTACTTTTTATTGGGGGCATTTTGCATCGCCTGCCCAGTCCTTTACTTTCGTAGGGAGTGATTTCTGTGTGCAGATTTGGGACCATTCCTTCCAAGATTTTCCAAGTGTAGATTATATATATCTCTCCCTCCTGCGTTCCAACGAGTACAAGTCAAGTGCTTCCAAGCGTTTCCCAGTAGTTAAGGTGCTTGACAGAACTTTATACGTGCATAAAGGATCTCTGTACACTCTCTAGATCTGCGAATTTCACCTGCTTTGAATGGAGATGTTAATGTACAGCAGTATTCCAGCCTAGAGAGAACAAGTGATTTGAAAAGGATCATCATGGGCTTGGCATCTCTCGTTTTGAAAGTTCTCATTATCCATCCTATCATTTTCTTTGCACGTGCGATCGTGGCACTGTTGTGATCCTTGAAAGTGAGATCCCAGACATTACTACTCCCAGGTCCCTTACATTATTTTTCCGCTCTATTGTATGGCCGGAGTCAGTAGTATACTCTGTTCTAGTTATTATCTCCTCCAGTTTTCCATAACGGAGTAGTTGGAATTTGTCCTCATTGAACATCATATTGTTTACCGTTGCCCACTGGAAAACTTTGTTTATATCTTCTTGGAGGTTAACCGCGTCCTCAGCAGATGACAGCCTCATGCAGATCCTAGTATCATCCGCAAAGGATGATACGGTGCTGTGGTGTATATCTCTGTTTATGTCTGATATGAGGATAAGGAATAAGATGGGGCGAGTACTGTGCCTTGTGGAACAGAGCTCTTCACTATGGCAGCCTCTGATTTAACTCTGTGAGAGGCAGGAGCGACCTGCCCTGAACCCATGTTGCCCTGGATTGTGCAGATTTTGGGAATCCAGGTGATTTGCAATCCTGCTTCTTAGCACTCTTTCAAAGATTTTATGATGTGGGACGTCAGAGCTATTGGTCTATAGTTCTTAGCTAATGCTTTGCTGCCACCTTTATGGAGTGGGGCTATATCCGTTGTTTTAAGTGACTGTGGAATTTCACCCATGTCCAAGCTCCTCCTCCATAGTGTACTTAGGGCACACGAGAGGGGTTTCTTGCAGTTCTTAATGAAAACAGAGTTCCACGAGTCTGGCCCGGGCTGAGTGCATGGGCATGTTGTCAATGGCTTTTCGAAATCTATCGGAGTTAGGGTAATGTCGGAAATCTGGCATACATTTATGGAGTTTTGAGGCTCATTCATGAAGAAATCAATGGGTCGTCGATCCTCAGACCGATTAGTGGTTCACTAAACACAGAGTCGTACTGGGATTTCAATATTTCACTCATTTCCTTTTTGTCATCTGTGTAAGTCCCATCCTGTCTGATAAGGGCCCGATACTAGATGTGGTATTTGCTTTGTTTTTGGCATATGAAAAGAAATATTTTGAATTTCTTTCAATTTCACTAATAGCTTTAAGCTCCTCCTGCCTCTCCTGGTTCCTGTAAGAGTCATTTAGCTTAAGTTCGATAGTTTCCACTTCCCTGGTCAGCGCCTCCTTTCGTGTATCAGATATTCTAGCACTCCTGAGGAGCTCAGTGACTCTTCGTCGTCTTCTGTAGAGGGAGCGTCTTTTTCTCTCCAGTTTACTCCTGCTCTTCTTCTTTCTTAGGGGAATATGCCTAGAACATGCTTCGGCTACCAGGAAGTTGATCCTTTCAAGGCACTGGTTTGGATCCATGTCATTTAAGACATCTTCCCAACATGTTTCGTTTAGGACATGGTTTACCTGGTCCCAGTTGATGTTCTTGTTGTCGAAATTGTATTTTGTGAAGACACCTTCACAGGTACATGCATTCTGCTGTTCAGGACCCCTATGCATGTACGTCTGGACTTCGATTAGGTTGTGATCGGAATTAGTTGTTTTTGATATTCTTATGTCTCTTATCAGGTCTGTAGTCTTTGTCCACCTAGCCTATACTCTATCTGTGGTCTACTTTGCCCCTCCCCAATCTTCATGACTTTGCATTTGGCAGGGTTGAATTCGAGAAGCCAGTTTCTGGACCACGTTTCCAGCCTGTCCAGGTCTCTTTGCAGTCCTGCCTCATCCTCATCCGATTTAATTCTTCTCATCAGCTTCACATCATCTGCGAATAGGGACACTTCAAAGTCTATTCCTTCCATCATGTCGTTCGCATATATCAAAAATAGCACTGGTCCTATAATTGACCCCTGTGAGACCCCGCTCGTCACAGGCGCCCACTGTGATACCTCTTCACGTACCATGACTCGTTGTTGCCTCCCTGTCAGGTATTCCCTGATCCATTGCAGTGCCCTCCCTGTTATATGAGCCTGATCCTCCAGCTTCTGCACTAATCTCTTGTGGGGAACTGTGTCAAAGGCCTTCCTGCAGTCCAGGAAAATGCAATCAACCCACCCCTCTCTCTCGTGTCTTCTGTTACCTTGTCATAAAACTCCAGAAGGTTTGTGACACAGGATTTGCCTTCCATGAACCCGTGCTGGTTTTCCTGGCCCTGCCTCTTCACTGATCGCTACTAGATCCCCTCTCCAGATTCCATGAGCTTTATCATACCTCGTCTTAAAGCTATGTATGGTTCCTGCCTGCGCTGTCTCACTTTCCAGACTATTCCACTTTCTGACAACTTTGTGACTGAAGAAATACTTCCTAACGTTCCTTTGACTCATCTGAGTCTTCAACTTAAAATTGTGACCCCTTGTTTCTGTGTCCCATCTCAGGAACATCCTTTGTCCACCTTGTCTATTCCATGCAGTATTTTGTATGTCGTTATCATGTCTCCGCTGACTCTCCTCTCCTCCAGTGTCGTCAGGCCTATTTCCCCTAACCTTTCTTCGTAGGACATTCCCCTTAGCTCTGGAACTAGCCTTGCTGCAAACCTTTGCACTTTCTCTAATTTCTTGACATGCTTGTCCAGGTGTGGGTTCCATACTGGTACTGTATACTCCAGTATGGGCCTGACGTACACAGCATACCGTGTCTTGAACGATTCCTTACTGAGGAATTTGAAAACTATTCTCAGGTTTGTCAAGTGCCGATATGCTGCAGCAGTTATCTGATTGATGTGTGCTTCCGGAGATGTACTCAGTATTATACTCAGCTCAAGATCTTTCTGCATGAGCGAGGTTTGCAGTGTTTTGCCACCTAGCCTATACTTTGTCTTCGGTCTTCTTTGCCCTTCCCCGATCTTCATGACTTTGCATTTGGCGGGGTTAAATTCGAGTAGCCTGTTGTTGGACCACGTGTTCAGCCTGTCCAGGTCTCTTTGTAGTCCTGCCTGGTCTTCATCTGACTTAATTCTTCTCATTAACCTCACATCATCTGCAATCAGGGACACTTCTGGGTCTATCCCTTCTGTCATGTTATTCACATACACCGAAAACAGCACTGGTCCTAGGACTGACCCTGTGGAACCCCACTCGTCAAAGGCACCCATTGTGATATCTCATCTCGTATCTTGATTCGTTGTTACGTCCCTGTCAGGTATTCTCTGATCCATTGCAGTGCCCTTTCTGTTATGTTTCTGTTATGTCTGATCCTCTAGCTTCGGCACTAATCTCTTGTGACGAACTGTGTCGAAGGCCTTCTTGCAGTCCAAGAAAATGCAGTCAACCCACCCGTCTCTCTCGTATCTCAATTCTTTTACCTTGTCATAGAACTCCAGAAGGTTTGTGACACAGGATTTGCCTTCCATGAATCCATGCTGGTCATCATTTATAATCTTGTTCCATTCCAGGTGCTCTACCATTCCCCTCCTAAATATCTTCTCAATGACTTTGCATACTACACGCATCAGTGACACAAATCTATAATTTAGTGCTTTGTTTCTGTCTCCTTTCTTAAAAATGGTAACTACATTTGCCGTCTTCCATACCTCACATAGTTGCAAAGCTTCACGGGATGTGTTGAAGATTGTGGTTAGCAGCACACACAGCATCTCTGCTCCCTCTCTAAGGACCCAGGGGGAGATGTTGTCTGGTCCCATTGCCTTTGAGCTATCAAGGTCACTTAGCAGCTTCTTCACCTCCTCCTCAGTTGTGTGTATGTCATCTAACACTTGTTGGTATATTTCTTGTTGGTGTCCCCCTCTGTTCTGTCTTCCCACAGTCCTTCCTATCTCCACTGTAAATACTTCCTTAAATCTCATGTTGAGTTCCTCACATACCTCTTGATCGTTTCTTGTGAGTTCTGCACCTTTTTTCCTCAGCCTGATCACCTGGTCTTTGACTGTTGTCTTCCTCCTAATGTGGCTATACAGCAGTTTCGGGTCAGACTTGAATTTCGATGCTATGTTGTTTTCCTGGGTCCTTTGCCTTCTGTACATTTTCCATTCCCTAGTGCACTAAGTTTTTGCCTCCCTACACTTTCGGGTAAACCAAGGGCTCGTTCTGGTTTTCCCATTATTTCTGTTGCCCTTGGTGCCCTTGGGAACAAACCTTTCCTCTGCATCCTTGCATTTTGTTGTTACGTATTCCATCATTTCATTTACTTACTTTCCTACCAATGCCCAGTCCCAATGAACCTCCTTCAGCAAGTTCCTCAAACCTGTGTGTGTGTGTGTGAGTGTGTGTGTGTGTGTGTGTGTGTGTGTGTGTGTGTGTGTGTGTGTGTGTGTGTGTGTGTGTGTGTGTGTGTGTGTGTGTATGTGTATGTGTGTGTGTGTGTGTGTGTGTGTGTGTGGTGTGTGTGTGTGTGTGTGTGGGGTGTGTGTATGTGTGTGTGTGTGTGTGTATGTGTGTGCGTGTGTGTGTGTGTATGTGTACTCACCTAGTTGTACTCACCTAGTTGAGGTTGCAGGGGTCGAGTCCAAGCTCCTGGCCCCGCCTCTTCACTGGTCGCTACTAGGTCACTCTCCTTGAACCATGAGTTTTATCGTACCTCTGCTTAAAGCTATGTATGGATCCTACCTCCACTACATCTCTTCCCAAACTATTCCACTTCCTGACTATTCTGTGGCTGAAGAAATACTTCCTAACATCCCTTTGATTCATCTGTGTCTTCAGCTTCCAACTGTGTCCCCGTGTTGCTGTGTCCAGTCTCTGGAACATCCTGTCTTTGTCCACCTTGTCAATTCCTCTCAGTATTTTGTAAGTCGTTATCATGTCCCCCCAATCTCTCCTGTCCTCCAGTGTCGTCAGATTGATTTCCCTTAACCTCTCCTCATAGGACATACCTCTTAACTCTGGGACTAGTCTTGTTGCAAACCTTTGCACTTTCTCTAGTTTCTTTACATGCTTGGCTAGGTGTGGGTTCCAAACTGGTGCTGCATACTCCAACATGGGCCTAACGTACACGATGTACAGGGTCCTGAACGATTCCTTATTAAGATGTCAGAATGCTGTTCTGAGGTTTGCCAGGCGCCCATATGCTGCGGCAGTTATTTGGTTGATGTGCGCTTCAGGAGATGTGCCTGGTGTTATACTCACCCCAAGATCTTTTTCCTTGAGTGATGTTTGTAGTCTCTGGCCCCCTAGACTGTACTCCGTCTGCGGTCTTCTTTGCCCTTCCCCAATCCTCATGGCTTTGCACTTGGTGGGATTGAACTCCAGGAGCCAGTTGCTGGACCAGGTCTGCAGCCTGTCCAGATCCCTTTGTATTTCTGCCTGGTCTTCGATCGAATGAACTCTTCTCATCAACTTCACGTCATCTGCAAACAGGGACACCTCGGAGTTTATTCCTTCCGTCATATCGTTCACAAATACCAGAAACAGCACTGGTCCTAGGACTGACCCCTGTGGGACCCCGCTGGTCACAGGTGCCCACTCTGACACCTCGCCACGTACCATTACTCGCTGCTGTCTTCCTGACAAGTGTGTGCTTGTGTGTGTGTTTGCCTGTGTATTTATGTACTAATATATGTGTGAGTGCGGGTGCTTGTGTGTGTGTGTACTCACCTAATTGTACTTACCTAATTGTGGTTGCAAGGGTCGAGACTCAGCTCCTGGCCCCCACCTCTTCACTGATCGCTACTAGGTCCTCTTTTTGCTTCCTCAGCTTTGTCATACCTCGTCTTAAAGCTATGTATAGTTCCTGCCTCCACTACATTACTTGCTAGGCTATTCAACTTCCTGACGACTCTATGACTGAAGAAATACTTTCTAACATCCCTGTGACCCGTCTGAGTCTTCAGCTTCTAATTGTGACCCCTTGTTTCTGTGTCCCCTCTCTGGAACATCCTGTCTCTGTCCACTTTATCTATTCCACGCAGTATTTTGTACGTCGTTATCATGTCCCCCCCTGACCGTCCTGTTCTCCAATGTCGTCGGTCCAATTTCCCTCAACATTTCATCTTAGGACATTCCCCTGAGTTCCCGAACTACCCTTGTTGCAAACCTTTGCACTTTCTCTAATTCCTTGATGTGCTTCACCAGGTGTGGGTTCCAAATTGGTGCTGCATACTCCAGTATGGGCCTGACGTACACAGTGTACAGTGTCTTGAACGATTCCTTACTAAGGTATCGGAACGCTTTTCTCAGGTTTGGAAGGTGCCCATATGCTGCAGCAGTTATCTGGTTGATGTGTTCCTCCGGAGACGTGCTCGGTGTTATGGTAACCCCAAGATCTTTCTCCTTGAGTGAGGTTTGCAGTCTTTGTCTACCTAGCCTATACTCTGTCTGTGGTATTCTTTGCCTTTCCACAAACTTCATGACTTTGCATTTGGCAGGGTTGAATTCGAGAAGCCAGTTGCTGGACCACGTGTCCAGCCTGTCCAGGTCTCTTTGAAGGCCTGCCTGATCCTCATCTGATTTAATTCTCCTCATTAACTTCACATCGTCTGCTAACAGGGACACCTCTGAGTCTGTCCGTTCCATCATATCCTACAATAAGTGTCAGGGGCCCGAGACTGTTCAACTGCCTCCCAGTACACATAAGGGGGATTACCAACAGACCCCTGGCAGTCTTCAAGCTGGCACTGGACAAGCACCTAAAGTCAGTTCCTGATCAGCCGGGCTGTGGCTCGTACGTTGGTTTGCGTGCAGCCAGCAGCAACAGCCTGGTTGATCAGGCGCTGATCCACCAGGAGGCCTGGTCACAGACCGGGCCGCGGGAGCGTTGACCCCCGAAACTCTCTCCAGGTAAACTCCAGGTAAACATATACCAAAAATATGTGTCCACTGTGATACTTCACCACGTACCATGACTCGTTGTTGCCTCCCTGTCAGGTATTCTCTGATCCATTGCAGTGCCCTTCCTGTTATATATGCCTGATCCTGCAGCTTCTGCACTAATCTCTTGTGAGGAACTGTGTTGGAGGCCTTCCTGCAGTCCAGGAAAATGCAATCAACCCACCCCTCTCTCTCGTGTCTTACTTCTGTTACCTTCTCATAAAAGTCCAGAAGGTTTGTAACACAGGATTTGCCTTCCATGAATCCATGCTGGTTGTCGTTTATAATCTTGCTCCGTTCCAGGTGCTCCAATACTCTCCTCCTGATAATCTTCTCCATGACTTTGCATACTATACACGTCGAGACACTGGTCTGTAGTTTAGTGCCTCGTTTCTGTCTCCTTTTTTAAAAGTGGGGACTACATTTGCCATCTTCCATACCTCAGGTAGTTGCCCAGTTTCGAGGGATGTATTGAAGATTGTGGTTAGTGGCATGCACAGCATCTCTGCTCCTTCTCTAAGGACCCACAGGAAGATGTTGTCTGGTCCCATTGCCTATTAGGTATTAAGGTCACTTAGCAGCTTCTGCACCTCCTCCTCTGTTGTTTGTATGTCATCCAACACTTGTGTTTATATTCCCTGTTGATGTTCCCCTCTGTGTTGTCTTCCCAGAGCCCTTCTTGTCTCTACTGCAAATACTTCCTTAAATCTCCTGTTTAGCTCCTCACATACCTCGTGATCGTTTCTTGTGAGTTCCACTCCTTCGACTAATCTCCTTATTTTCCTGTGTTCTTTGCCTTCTGTACTTTTTCCATTCTTTAGTGCATTTAGTTTTTGCCTCCTTACACCGTCTGGTAAACCAGGGGCTCGTTCTGGTCTTCCCATAATTTCTGTTGCCCTTGGGAACGAACCTTTCCTGTGCTTCCTTGCATTTTGTTGTTACGTATTCCATCATTTCTTTTACTGACTTTCCTATAAGTTCTTTGTCCCACTGAACCTCCTTCAGGAAGTTCCTCAAACCTATGTAGTCCCCCCTTTTATAGTCTGGCTTTTCAACTCCTGTTACCCTGTCCACTCGTAACTCTATGTATTCAAAGCACAGAACCACGTGGTCAATAGCTCCTAGGGGCCTCATGTATGATGTCCTCAATGTCTGAAGTGCTCAGGGTGTGAGTGTGTGTACTCACCTATTTGTACTCACCTATTTGTGGTTGCATGGGTCGAGTCATAGCTCCTAGCCCCGCCTCTTCGCTGATGACGTGTGTGTGTGTGTGTGTGTGTGTGTGTGTGACCAAACAATTAATATTTGCACCGATAACTCATTACAGTTGTGACCGGGTGTGGACGTGTGCATTGCTCATTACTTTATAATTTGTTCATGATTGTAAACATGTATAAACGTGATTCATTACCTTTGTAACTTGTGACTTCATTACCTTTGTAACTTGTTCAGCTATCAAAACTTTGGAGTCCAGTCCCTGGACCCATTATGTACCTCTGTAATCTTTTGACTACCGCCCACAGGATTGGTATGAGGTGCATAATAAAGATATTAAACCAAACATTCGGTTTTTTGCAGAACCATTCTTTAGAAAACTGACGTTCATCCCCTTTCGCATTTTTCCTCATTGTAACACGAAAAAAGTCATCCTTGTTCTGATGAACATAGCTACCTCTTTTGATAGTTTCAATCCTGGAATGGTCTGGAATTGGAATTTTCCAAGAAGAAACGTCACACATCGATGCTAACTCTCTCAGACTCATTCCCTTCATTCCTCTCGCTTATATTACCATTGTCGGAGTCAGAATTGACATCAGTAGCATCAGTAGGATCATGACTAAAATCATTTGATTAACTCTGGCCATTATCGGGTCTCTAGCCCTTTGAGGGTTTTGGTCGTACTAGTACGTCTTACGCGTAGGGGTTTTTGACGTACTAGTATGCATAAATTCTAGCGGCCTCAAATCTCGCGCGAAAAGGCTGGTAGGCCTAGGTGTGAGAGAATGGGTCTGCGTGGTCGGTGTGCGCGGTAGAAAAAAATCTGGGACCCAGTGGTGCATTGTGGGAATGCCCTCTTAGTAAACAATGTCCACCATGCCTCGCGGTAAGAAGGTCCTCACTCCTCGGCGAATTGGGACACTTTTTGTTCCCCATGACAGTTCTAATAGTGATGGAAGTGCCAGTGAAGATGAGTTTCGTGGTTTTAGTGAGGTTTTGACCGAAACTAATGACCATAATATCGGTAATAGTGATGAAAACCCCAAAGACGACCCTCAGCCTTCCACCTCTGGTGCTGGGCCCTTTGTTCACGTTCATTTTGTTCCGAACCCAAGAGGAAACTTCTATTTTCCCAAATCCCAGACTCAGATGAAGCATGGGTGATGATTGATAGTGAATATGAACTACAAGCTTTTCAAACTAGTTCCATGTGATAGTGAAGTGCAATATTCCCCAGTGAAGCGCCAGTATATACGACGATATATGCGCTCTGGTAGTGTGCCATATGTTATTACAAGGGGAAGGAGTGTATCTCGGAAGTACACCCCCGTGGCTGTACAACAGGAACAAAACAGTGAAAATGACGAAGATACTGTTGCAATTGGGATGGAAAATGTGCGGGTGGTAGGGGTGCCGGCGTGAGGCACCAGCAGTGGGCCATGCTGCCACCCACGCGCCACCCACGCTGCGCCTCAGCTGATCTAGAAAAAAAGGCCACCATCCCCCCACCACCCACTACACCAGCCTCCAAAACCCACAACCTCCACAACCAAAACCCACCCTGTCATTGCCCCAGTACCCAAACCAGCAGACCGCACCTGGGATTGGCAGGAAGCTGTCAATTTTGTTTCCAAATCTCCACCAGTTTGATGACAGCCCAAAGTGGAATACGGCCATCTTGTGCCTTGGGAACAATGCCATGAACTGGAATGTTTCGATTATTCTTTGACGAACCACTGATGAAAAGTTTTTGTCATGAAAGCAACACATACTACGGTACACCATGGCAAACACATTACTTTCACCAAAATCACGTCTACATCAGGGAAGGAGGCAACTGTGGCTGAGATGTATCTTTTCTTTGCCACAAAAATGCTTATGCCACATGTGTAAAAGCACAAAGTGAAATATCTGGTCAACAGACCCCCTGATTGCAACACCAGGTTTCAGTGATATAATGCCAGTGAATCGATTTGTGCTAATTTTTTACGTATGCTTCACTTCTCAGATAAAACCAGGCCTGACAAAACTGACAGGTTATATAAGGTTATATAAGGGGAAAGTGTTTGTGTATCTGAAACAGAAATTCAGTACGCATTTTTATCCCTTCAGGAAGCTTGTAATTGACGAGTCTTTGATTTGTTCAAGAAGACTCTCTTTCAAGCAGTACATACCAAGCAAGAGGAAACGCTTTGGTATAAAGTTGTTTGTGCTTTGTGATTGTTACAGTGGTCTGGTATTGGATATTATTGTGTACATGGAAGTTATACATTGCAAAATACCAGGAAGTTATTGGGCATCTCAGGTGATGTGGTTTGAACAATGATAGAACCATACCTTGGTAAGGGGCATATATTATATACAGATAACTGGTACACAAACCCCTACTCAGTGATTTTTTGCGGTGAACATGACTGATGTGTGTGGCACAGTGCGTGCAAATCGGAAAAAATGTGCCCAGGTTGACGCTGGCACTCGTAGAGGTGAGGTGCAGGCATTTGCTGCCAATGACATCATGGCATTTCGGTGGGTTTACAAACGAGATGTCACACTGTTGTCATCAATTCACCCTAATGAAATGGCAGACAGTGGCAGGCAGCATAGAGAGAGAAATGAACCCATTCTAAAAACCTGCAGCTGTGATTGATTACACCTTCAAACATGTGTTCAGTGGACAAATGTGACATGCAGATTGGGTTTGCTGATTGTGTTCGCAAGAGTTATAAGTGGTACAATCAAACATGTTTTTCCATCTTCTGGGACATTTCCATGCTCGTGCTTATAATATGTATAAGATGAGCAGAAACAAACCACAGTACGGCGAATTCTGTTTGTCTGTCATCAGACAAATAGTATTCAAGTACCAAGGAACAGCACCTGCAATTGACCGCCCACCAAATTTTTAAAAAACTACCGCTCGTCTGAAGCATGGTGATTTACTTCCTGGTTTAAAAATGCCTGCTACTGCTTTCAAGGAAAAAAGGGTCAGAAGAGGTGTTTTCGTCTGTGCACATACAAAAAAACGCCACAACAACGCAGAGACACTCATTTTGTGTGAGGAGTGTAAAACTCCACTGTGCATGACACCATGTTTCAAAGAGTTCCACAGGCTGCAGAACTTCTAGAAACATGTCCTGTGACGGTATTGTGTATATAAAATTATAGAAAAAAAGTAATAAACAAAATTTCATATCGTTTGTTTGTGTAAAAATTTCTGTAAACAAAATAATGACAACAAATGTTTACGCCTTATGTGTAGTATTGAAAAAAAAAATAACTTACAAAAATTACTGATCATGTTGGCCTCAGAGGGCCCTAAAAGTTACTCAGAAAAAGAAAAATTGAAAAATAATTGAAAATAGTACATAAAAAAGTAAATAGAAAAATACCGGGTGACGGCAGTCGGCGATGTTACCATATGTTGTTCAATTTTGGCAAATTTCACGCCTCCATATCCCGGTAAGTATTGACGTTAAAATTTTTTTGTTTAGCCTATAATGTTTAGAAAAAAAACTCTATTTTTTCATAAGAAAAAATAATTTTTTTTTTTTTTGAAATTTGGCCGACCCTGAGAACGAGTTTCGGAGAGGGCCTGTCGACCCTCAAAGGGCTGGAGATACTGAACCATAGACCCAGTCATTTTTTGCATTCCTTTGTTGACATCCACGAGGTTTCATCGATTTATGCACTTCATGAGGCATGATATTATATCAATAATCTGAAAAAAGAATGCCAGATTCACCATTTTTGTTCTACTGAATATTCGATCATTTTTAATGGTGATTAACAAATAAATGGTGCCAATCCTACTGAGGATGAAATGAAGTTAGGGAAGGAAATAAGTGAGTTACGTTCGGTTCGGATGAAATTAAGACTAGCAAATATAGCTGTTGTTTTGTGATAGCATTTTTTTTTTCAATAGAACCCAATTTGGATATTTAACTCAGATTCTAACCAGACTGAGGGCAAATCAGAAAAAAAATTAGCCTACTTTCCATCCCAATGAATTGGCGAAATAATCATAATGGTCATTATGGATGTAATACTAATGTGTACTGAGGAAAATGCTGTATATTTTCCGGAAATACGGTAATTTATAGGCAAATAGATGGCCTATATTGTATATAATAAAAATTATGTTATCGAAAATGGGAAGAAGCTGCGCCTGTGCAGAAGACTCGCCATTGTTGTTTGAAGGGAGTAACAGACATTAGTTAATAATGTGAAGAATTTTCGTGCTCTAGAGGTAAAATTGGGTTGACACCTCTCAAACAGGAGGCGAAATTGTTGGATGTGCATTCCTCATAACTTGAGATACAGGCGACGGGACAAGACTCTCCAGGAATCTCTTTAAGCTTTTATGGTAATTTCGGGCCCAGTTTTTTCATAAATTTAGACAGGAGGTTTCTGAGTATGATAAACCTTGATCTCCAGTCAAATTGTGGCGTTATTAAGATATATTCTCCTTCTTTTATGTATTGTGTATATATTTTATAAAATTATTTTATATATAATATATATAATATATATAAATATTTTAAATTAATATATAATTATATATATATATATATATATATATATAATTATATATATATATATTAATATTTATATATATAATCATTTTTTAATTTTAACATACAGCCGAAAATTTTTTAATATTTACCAAATTCCTGGTTTTACTTTCTTTTGAAATTAATAGGTCTAGAGAAAACCCAACCCCCTGGCCAGGTTTTGAACCCGGGGTCATAGGGTTCAAAACTCACCCCGGGCGTGTTCATCCCGGCCGGGGTATGGTTTTTTTTTTGCAATCGTGTCTTTTCGATTTTTGATCAGGTCTAGAGCAAATTGGGAAAGACAGTTTTAGGGATCGAAGGGGGACATTTTGTGACCCAGGTTCCCAAATTCCTACTTGTTAGTAACTCTGATAAATAATAATTTCTTTTTATTTATGGTTGCACATTTGAATATACTTTAATAAATGTAATTTTCCACATTTTAATTTGCACATTGTCCTTCAAAACCGGGTTAATTAGTGAAGTCATTAAAATTTGTTAAAAAACTTAATAATTAAATGTGAAATGACAGAAGGAGGGGGATGTTAAGTTCACAAAAAGTGGGTTTTAATTATTAAATATTAATTTTATAAGTAAGTACAGCTAATTATATTAATGTGGGGATAATATTAAAAATTTTTCTATCCAAATTCTGGCAAGGATTTATATTTTTTTGTAAATATTTAATTTTGATAACCAAGTCTGGGCCCAAAAGGGTTTTTATTAATGCACATTTAAACTTTAATTTTTTTTAATGTGTAATTACTAAACCCAAATTACTAACATTATAATGTGTATTTAAAATTTTATTTCAAATTTTTTTTACATGTAATTTCAAAGCTCAATGTAGCTAGGATTTATTCAAAGGGAAGTTTTAATCAGTTTATTAAATTAAGTTGAATTTAAAACATTGCATCATGGGTGAAAAAGAGGAAATTAAGTAGAAGACAAACATATAGAATAAGAGCAAAAAAAGCATCACTGCAAGCTAAAAAAAGGCCCCTGAAACAAAAGATAAAATAAATTTTTGGAAAATACGAAACTGTAATACTGATGATTTAAAATTGATTTAGATGCTTTACAGAATAGATATGATTTATACAAATTAAATTACAACAAATATAAGGGGATTTGTTAGAACGTGAGATGAACTGAAGAGATCTTATGATTAAAACATATTATGAATTAGAAGAAAAGATTC
>NW_026464326.1:0-14230 GCF_026875155.1 Cherax quadricarinatus
GGCGGTCTGCAGCTGAAAGATCGGCCAGAGCCAGAGCATGGAAAAGGGCCGGAGGTTCCATAAAAAAAACATCTTTTTAGGTGTAGAATTAAAAAAAAAAAAAAAAAAAAAAATAAACTCGAAGAGCACCACCTCCACGTGGTGAGTTCTGGGTGTTATATGTGACTGTAAATAGATAATCAGTCATGAAAAATAGCTGAGAGCTGCTCACCACCAGGCCACCACGGTCAAGTTCACTACTTTCCACGCACCATACCCACCCAGCATGTAAAATTTTTCCACTCCTATTGTCCTATCTAGCAGATGGATGCCAACCAGGGGGAAGCAAGCAGCCAGGGAAATGGCACGGCTGGCAATACTAGGAGAAGCAAGTGTCGGTCATGCTTACAGCTTCGTTGTCTCAACTCTAATGGTTTCCTCCGCAAACACGGTAGTTGCCCTGGTTCAGGATGTCCTCCTGTGGAAAGTGATGATCCAAAAGCCACCTCGGGCACCTGAACCTACTCCAGCAGTTTTTTATCTCATCAGACAATCTCTTGGAAGCAATTAAAGCAACAGGTACGGGGACACTCACACATATTCCCAAAGCAGCCCGTCCACACGCAGCTGGGAAACTTACAGACCTCCTGAAAAAAGAAAAACGATGGTTCCACTAATCTTAAATGCTCCACCAACCATCAAGGCATGGCAAAAATTGCTACTTTTTGGCAATGTCTGCTTAGCTTTGCCGGAAAGAAGGGGGAAAGAGGCTACCCCCAATGATAATTAAATCCTTAAGAGATTTTTCCTAGAGTTGATAACCTCATTCACCTTCCCCGTCAACACAAAAAAGGGAGAGGCAGAACCCCCACTCACTCTACTGACAGTGAAAAAGTCAGAGTCCAGGTGAGCAAGAAAATTGAAGAGGGCAACACATTTGGGGGCAATCAGAATTATTAACAGTGAAGATACATTTTGCTCCAGGGATGCTGACAAAAGCTGAAGCACTTAGAGGAAAGCACCCTGCCAGGGAAACCAGTGGCACCAACAGTTCCAACACCTCTGTCCCCACTAGGGAAACCCCATTGATTGTGGAAGACTCAGACTTTACAAAGCAATAATGTCGTTCCCATCGGGCCCTCTGCTGGGGGTTACACTGGAATAAGGCCACAGCATTTAAAGGAAATGGTTAATCCAGTTATTGGGAAATTACAGAACACTGCTTTCAGAGATCACAAGGTTCGTCAACAATTCCTTGGCTGGTCTGATTCTGATAAATTAGACCTTTCTTTTTGGTGCAACACTTTTGTGCACTTAAAAAAAAGGATGGGGGAAAATTCGGCCAATTGCAGTAGGCAACACGTTACGCCGCCTCGTACCCAAAAGCTGCTGTCCGAAGTATTCGTGCACAGGCAGCCATGATGCTTCAACCAAACCAGCTTGGCTTTGGGGTCTCTCAAGGAAGTAAAGCAGTGGTTCATGCAACAAGGGAAATATATCAACAACCTGCCTGAGGACAATGCAGTGGTAAAATTAGATTTCAAGAATGCGTTAAATTTCTCCTGAAAAGAGACGTGTTTTAAAGCAGCGAACAAGAACATTTCCCGGGTCTCTTCCCTTTTGTTTCAGCTGGGTATAGCAAGGAATCAATGCTTCTCTTTGGAGAGCATGAAACACATCATGGGAGGTGTCCAACAAGGAGATCCTCTTGAAACCATTTCTCTTCTGTATTGCAGTTAGGGAAATCACAGTCAGACTGACCAGCGAGCTAAACATCTGGTTCCTAGATGATGGCACCTAGCAGGTACAAAAGAGTCCCTCCTAACATGACCTTACACAGGTAATGACACGGGGACGGGAAATGGTCTCATCCTGAATCCATCCAAAGTGAAATCACCTCAGTCAGTCAACAAGTGAAAAAATGCAGTGAGATCAAAACTACCAGGAGCAGCAGTCATTGCCCCCACAAATAGTGTCTTGCTAGGAGCACCTCTGGGAAGCAATGCCATGACACAATTCTCAGGAAGAAATTGGAAGAGTTAAGGAGAAGGGAACAACGAATAGGCAATCTGGACACCCACGATGCCTTGTACCTTCTCACAAAGTGTTTTGAGTCTGCCCAGGTTGACATTTTTCCTAAGATGTGCACCTTCATGTATAACCCTATACTGCACGAATATACAGTATTCTGAGGCAGATTTTTACGAAAGTATTTAAAACCTTACTCTAGAAGACGGGCAGTGGAACCAAGCTACACTTCCAGTCAGACTAGGAGGCATTGGTGTCCGCAAGTCATCACAGATTGTGTTACCTGCTTTTCTGTCCTCGTGTATTGCATCCAGAGAGCTTGTAGCAGCGATTCTCCCTGAACATCTTAGGGACAAGACTGGAGCCCGGGACCAAAAATTCATTGATGGAGCAATGATCTGGGTTAATCTAACGGGCTCAGAAACCAACTGCTCCCCCCAACAACTACAAACAATCGCACTGGGATGGTCCAATAGTGGGAAAATAAAAACCCCAACGATGCTTCAGAGTGTGTCAGGGGAAGGATAGAAGGGCCCGCCTGCTGGCAGTGAAACCCTCACGCTGGGGACTTCTGTTGGCTGTTTTCCCAACTCCAGCCTTGGCACACGCCTCGACCCACAGACCATCCGCATCGGTGTTGCCCTTCGACTTTGCCGCCAAAAATTCTCCCCCAAACACAGGTGTATTTTGTGGCAGTGAAGCAGCAGACCGATTTTGGGTACCATGGTCTTGTGTGCCGTAAATCCGGGGAAAGATTGCAAGACATAGGGGGTTAAAAAACATTATCAAGAGAGCCTCACAACAGCTGGATGCCCAGCAGTTAAGGGAGCCCCCGCAACTATCAGATCTGACGGCAGCCAGAAAACGTCCAGATGGTATCACCCTTCAAGCCGGACAGATGGAAAGCGGTGGTGTGGGACTATACATGTGCATCTACCTTGGCTGATACCATCTCCAGTACACCGGGAGGGGGAGGGGCAGCTTGCCAGCTTTAGGGAGTCCCAAAAGTCTAGAAAATATGGAGAACTTGCCCCATATTATATGTTTGTTCCCATAGGCTCAGAGACCCTTGGCTCATGGGGAAAGAGTGCATCTAATTTCCTTAAGGAGCTGGGAAAAAGACTCATCAGGGTAACTAGGGATCCCAGGGCAGCTAGTTTTCTGTTCCAGCGGCTCAGTGCGGCTGTTCAAAGGGGGAATGCATGCTGCATTTTGGGCACACGCCCCAGCTCCGAGGAGCTGGATGAGATTTTCGCCTTATAATCGGTGATACACACGTAACAACATGTACCGTATATGCCACCTTTATATCGACAATTATCTCTTAAATCTTCTGTACCATATTTTTAAAAAAATATTCCTATTGGTAAAAAAAAAATAGTTTTAAAAGATGGGTGGTAGGGGAAGTGAATATTCCCAAAAGGCTTCAGGAAGAAAACCAAATATTCTTCCTTGAAGGCCTTTTTATCCACTTCCCCCGAGGCATGGGTCCCACAATTTAAAACCAGAGGTGGACCCCAAAAATATATATATAATATAAAAATAATAAATATATATATATATATATAAAAAATATATATATTATATATATATATTATATATATAATATATTATATATATATAATATAACACACACACCACCATTGTACAGTGGGGTGCATCAGCCGGCCCAGCCCAGCTGCCAGATGCACGGTTGTAAGTCGAGTGACGTATGTTGAGCAGGTCGTAAGTTTGGATGGTAGGTGGGGTGTGTGTGTATGTTTTGTTATATATATAATATATATATATAAAAATATAATATATATAATATAATATTATATATATATATATTATGATGTAATATAGTATTGGTAAATGTATCATCCAATAATGACCAAGGAGATGCTCCGAGGTGGTGCTCCAGCATAACTCTCATAAATCAGCTTCTTGCTGGATGCAAGGAACCCCTTAAGTTCTTTTGAGAACTATGATATTTTCTTTGTTGTGTTTCTCATGATGTCCAAGGAAATCAGGTTCACCCTTCATAATTATTGAAGAAAAGGCTTGCAATTGTGACTCCTGCTATGTTCCTGGGACATAGTATACGCCCCCCTCACTTTAGTGTATCAAGCAGGACTCCTGCTATGTTCCTGGGACATAGTATATGCCCTCTCACTTAGTGTATCAAGCAGACTCCTGCTATGTTCCTGGGACATAGTATAGTCCTGTCACTTTAGTGCATCAAGCAGGACTCCTGCTATGTTCCTGGGACATAGTATATGTCCTGTCACTTTAGTGCATCAAGCAGGACTCCTGCTATGTTCCTGGGACATAGTATATGTCCTGTCACTTTAGTGTATCAAGCAGGACTCCTGCTATGTTCCGGGACATAGTATATGTCCTGTCACTTTAGTGCATCAAGCAGGGCTCTGCTATTTCCTGGGACATAGTATATGTCCTGTCACTTTAGTGCATCAAGCAGGACTCCGCTATGTTCCTGGACATGTATATGTCCTGTCACTTTAGTGTATCAAGCAGGACTCCTGCTATGTTCCTGGGACATAGTATATGTCCTGTCACTTTAGTGTATCAAGCAGGACTCCTGCTATGTTCCTGGGACATAGTATAGGTCCTGTCACTTTAGTGCATTTAAGCAGGACTCCTGCTATGTTCCTGGACTAGTATAGGTCCTGTCACTTTAGTGCATCAAGCAGGAAATCCTGCTATGTTCCTGGGACATAGTATAGGTCCTGTCACTTTTAGCGTATCAAGCAGGACTCCTGCTATGTTCTGGACATAGTATAGGTCCTGTCACTTTAGTGCATCAAGCAAGGACTCCTGCTATGTTCCTGGGACATAGTATAGGTCCTGTCACTTTAGTGCATCAAGCAGGACTCCTGCTATGTTCCTGGGACATAGTATAGGTCCTGTCACTTTAGTGCATCAAGCAGGACTCCTGCTATGTTCCTGGGACATAGTATAGGTCCTGTCACTTTAGTGTATCAAGCAGGACTCCTGCTATGTTCCTGGGACATAGTATAAGTCCTGTCACTTTAGTGCATCAAGCAGGACTCCTGCTATGTCCTGGGACATAGTTATATGTCCTGTCACTTTAGTGTATCAAGCAGGACTCCTGCTATGTTCCTGGGACATAGTATAAGTCCTGTCACTTTAGTGCATCAAGCAGGACTCCTGCTATGTTCCTGGGACATAGTATAGGTCCTGTCACTTTAGTGCATCAAGCAGGACTCCTGCTATGTTCCTGGGACATAGTTTTATGTCCTGTCACTTTAGTGCATCAAGCAGGACTCCTGCATGTTCCTGGGACATAGTATAAGTCCTGTCACTTTAGTGCATCAAGCAGGACTCCTGCTATGTTCCTGGGACATAGTATAGGTCCTGTCACTTTAGTGTATCAAGCAGGACTCCTGCTATGTTCCTGGGACATAGTATATGTCCTGTCACTTTAGTGTATCAAGCAGGTCTGGGCAAACATAATGTGTCGCGGTGGTTCTAGTAGAAATGTTGATCAGTTTTATTTTATTCATCCCAAAACGGGTTTGTCCACTTTTTGTTATCATTTACAAAATAACTGCTCAGAACTTTCATCTTTAAACCTTCGTAAAGCAGTTAAATCACGATCTCGTACTCCAAACCAACCTATATCTATTAGATTTCTCTCTTTATTTAAATATGTTTGAAGATACTCAACGAAGATATAGTAACGGCTCACATAACCTTTGTGCCACCTGCAATCTAAATATCATTTTTGATAGCCTCTACAAAAATCTTTCCTAATGAGTTGTTGTCACTGAAGTGTAGAACAAAGTCTCTTCCGCTTTTCGCTGATGAATCTGACAACAGTGAACTGATAAATATTTTATATATTTCTCTTTTTCATAGAAAATGCATCATATTATCCAAATTTTGATAAGCAACGTACCATAACCTTTTCGAGAATCCCGTATCAGTCCCAGCATAATTTATACCTAGTTCCGAATGACGTAGTGAGCCTTGATGGTGCTCAAGGTACTCAGGGAACCGCTGCAGTATATGACAGACATATAAGTTCTAAAACTGTTTCAAAATTGTCCTTACATCGTAGAGATACCTGACGGAGTTCATCGTTGGTGCCATGTGACAGACTTCGTCAGGGTGACCTTTCTCGAGTCCAGTGTTTTTCAGCGGGGGCCATTTTGACACCAGAGGAGGAAAATCAAGTATTAAGGCCAGAGGATGAATTGGGAGGGTTATGCACCTTTTGAAGCTTTCCTTTAGATGCAACATGCGGATATTCACTCAATTGCCACTATATTAAACAATATATCAAATTAGCCAATCATGAAGCAGCACTTTAATGCCTAAAAGCATGCAGACATGGTCAAGGGGTTCAGTTGTTGTTCAGATCAAACATCAAAATGGAGAAGAAATGTGATCGAGGTAACTGACCGTGGAATGATTGTTGGTGCCAGACGGGATGGTCTGAGTATCTCAGAAAATGCTGAACTTGAGATTTTCATGCACATCAGTCTTTAGAGTGAGCGGCAGTTTTGTGGACGAAAACGAGGTGTTAATGATAGAAGTCAGAGGAGAATTACCAGACGGGTTCAATCTGAAATGAAGGCAAAAGTAACTCAAATAACCAAACATTTCTGGATGCATAACACTTCGTGCCTTGAAATGGATGGAAACAGCAACATAAAACCATACCAGTTTCCACTCCTTGCAGCTATGATCAGTTAACTGAAGCTACAGTGGGCACAGGCATACCAATATTAGACAGATGAAAATTGAAAAACATCGACTGATCTGGTAATAGCGATTTCTGCTGAAGTAGGCAGATAGTATGTCGAAATCTGGTGCAAACATTTAGAATGTGTTGGAACGGAATATTCGCAACATGAATGTGCAGCCAGATCTGCACTTGTAACTGCGTGATACATCATTGTTAACATGGACCAAAATCTCTAAGGACTGTGTCCAATATTTTGTTGAATCTATGCCACGAAGAATCATGCTGTTCTAAGGGGAAAGGCGGAACCCTACCCAATACTAGAAGTGGAGAACACTGCACCAAATGGAGATGGTGGCCCTGGTGATGAAACAGGTAAAGACAACGTTATACAATTTCCAGAGGTACAAAGTAACAATACTGATGGAGATGGAACAGAAGGGTATGATGCCTCTGAGAATAGTTTTGACACATTACCAGTAAAAACTGCTGGAAGCACTGATGTCCATACACGGGTGGTAGGCAGAGGGGAAACAGAAAAAAATGCACCAGTAGGGAAAGCAGCCACAAAAAATTAATCTTGGCAAACAAAAAATCCAATCTATGCAGATTATATGCCTTGGGTATCTGCTGGCATGGTATATCTGGAAAAACATGTGGGACATGCACTTTTGATCATTCCAAAAAAATGTCGCAAGCACTTGACAACTTATTTCACCCCGAAATGTGTCACTTGTCAGTTCATGAAAGAAAATGCTACAACATATACTGTCAGTCACACAAATTAAAGGTGACAAGGTACAGATCACCCAGACAAAAACCTCTCCAGAGAAGATCTTTTGGTGCCAGAAAGGAAAAAAGACTGGTAAGAAATGACAAATCCTACACCAACCGAAAACACTTTTGGAGTGGAGGGGCAGTCATTGGCCTCCACTCCAGAACAACAGATATTAATGCCAGCAAAGAAGCCCCATTAAATTCCATCAATATAACGACATTTATCTTTCCAAACATACAGGGGTCCAAAGCCATCAACAAACAACAAAATATCTTATATCAAGGGACTGCTCACGGAGTCAAATACGGAACCCAGGTTATAACCTATTCAGATGCGACAGACTTTCAGACAACAAGGGGAGGCTTGGCCTGTACATTAAAGAATCGCTCATTTCCTCAGAACTACTAAACACCTCAAATAATGTAGTTAAAGTTTTGGCATTAAAGATCGAAAACCAAAACCTTGTCATTGTGGTTGTACACGAGCCTTCGAATGCAACTTCCCAGCAATTCTAGGAACAGCTTTTGGATATTGACCACTGTTTGGAAAGCCTCCTAACTCCTGCCTCAAACATCTTGCTACTAGGGGATTTCAGCCTGAGGAAACTAAAATAGAGGAGTGTAGCAAATAATGTTTCAGAAGAGGCAACTCAGATGAAAATTCACACACATATGAGCTATTAAATCTCTGCACCAAATTCACCTTAAACCAGCAAAAGTAAAGCCTACAAGACTAGAAAATACACTGGACCTCATCTTCACTAACAACGACGATCTGATACATAGTATAAGAGTATCAAAGACAATACACTCAGAGATACAAACATGTATGCACAGGGCTCTTGACCAGCAAAATGTGATCAGTTATGAGGGTGCCTTCATAAAATTCAACTTCAATAACAAAAACATACACTGGGAACAAGTCAACAACGTCTTAAATGAAACAAGCTGAGAAGATATTCTAAACAACACGGATCAGATCCTTTGCCTACAAAGAATTAACTCTGTGGCACGTGAGGTATTCTCAAGGCACATTTCTTTTAGAAAAAGAAATAAAAGATGTAAACTAGAAAGAGGGAAACGCTTCCTATACATGCAAAGGCGAAGAATCACAGAACTTACTGAAAGGAACCAGTATATCTGAAATATGAAAGGAAGCACTGGTCAGATAAATAGCAAATATCGAACTTAAGCTTAGGGAATCTTACAGGACAAATGAATCTCAGGAAGAACTTAAAGCCATAAAGGAACTTGAAAGAAACCCAAAATTATCTTCTCTTATGCCAAATCTAAGGTAAAAACAGTACCCAGCATTGGACCCCTGCTTAGACGAGATAGGACCTACACAGATGACAGTAAAGAAATGAGTGAGATACTAAAGTCCCAATATGACTCAGTGTTCAGCGAGCCGTTAACCAGACTAAGGGTCGACAATCTAAATGAACTTTTAATGACCGAGACTCAAAATCTGGTCATTTCAAAAATCTCTGACGTTATCCTAACACCGCAAGACTTCGAAAAGGCAATTAAAGATATGCCCATGCACTCTGTCCCAGGCCCAGACTCGTGGAACTCCGTGTTAATCAAGAAATGTAAGAAGCCCTGTCACGTGCCTTCAGCATTCTATAGAGAAGGAGCATGAACACAGGAGTCATCCCACACTCACTAAAAACAACAGTCAGCCCCACTCCATAAAGGTGGCAGCAAAGCAATTGCAAAGAACTACAGACCGATAGCACTAACATTCCATATTATAATAATATTTGAAAGGGTTCTAAGAAGCAAGATCGCAAACCACCTAAATACACAATCCAGGGCAACACTGGTTTAGAACAGGTCGCCCCTACCTATCCCAGCGACTGGACCACTATGACAAGGTTCTGGATGTTTTAGAGGATAAACAAAATGCAGATGTAGTATACACAGACTTTGCGAAAGCCTTCGACAGGTGCAACCACAGTGTAAAAGTACACAAAATGCGTGATAAATGATAACAGGAAAAGTTGATAGATGGATCTATAATTTCCTAACAAATAGAACACAAAGAGTAAGAGTAAGCAGAGTAAAATCTGAGGCGGCTATAGTGAAAAGCTCTGTTCCACAAGGCACAGTACTCACTCGCTTCCTGTTCCTTATTTTCAAAATCTGACTTCCTTTGCGGATGACACCCGAATTGCCATGAAAGTGTCCTACACCGAAGACACTGTAAGATTCCAAGCGGACATCAACCAAATCTTTAAATGGGCTGCAGAAAACAATATAAAGTTCAATGAGAAATTTCAACTACTGATCAGATACGGAAAACTTGAGGAAATTAAAACTGTATCAGGGTATAAAACAAATTATAACCACACAGTAGAGAGAAAAACTGATGTGAAGGACCTGGGAGTAATAATGCCATAGGATCTCACTTTCAAAGACTACAACAAGGTATCTACCTAGTCTTCTAGAAAAATGATAGGATGGATAATGAGAACATTCAAAACTAGGGAAGCCAAGCTCATGAACAAACGCTTGAAGAGAACTTCAAGCGTTTGTTCACTCTAGGCTGGAATACTGCTGTGCAGGTCCTTTACAATCCATCCCACTAACAAAACATTTGCCCAACCTTGATGAAGGAATTACAAGTGATATGAGTAAATTTGCTGGTGATACAAAAATAGGCCATATGATTCATTCTGAAGAGGATACCAGTGAACTCCAGGAGGATTTGGACAAATTAATGTCTTGGTCTGAAAAGTGGCAGATGAAGCTCAATGTAGACAAGCGTAAAGTCCTGGTCCTTGGTAATGGAGATAACCCTCAGAGTTATAAACAAGGTGAAGTAGAGCCTGATCATACAGAATGTGAAAAGGACTTGGGAGTCATGGTAAGCAGAAATCTAAATCAAAGACAACAGTGCCTAAGTGTGCGCAATAAGGCTAACACATTACTAGGATTTATTTGAAGAAGTATAAGCAACAAAAGTCCAAAAGTTATTTTACAGCTCTATACATCACTAGTGAGGCCTCATTTGGATAATACCGCTGAGTTTTGGTCTCCTTACTACAGGACGGATATAGATTCATTGGAGAACATACAGAGAAGAATGACTAAAATGATTTACTGTATAAGGAATCTCCCGTATGAAGACAGACTTAGAGCCCTGAATCTTCAGTCTCCTGGAGAGACGTAGAATGAGGGGAGATATCAGTGAAGTGTATAAGTGGATGATATTAATAAAGCACTGATGGTGTCGAACCAGGTAAGAACCAGAAATAATGGATCTAAGTTGGATAAATTTTGATTTAGAAAGGATATAGGTAAGTACTGGTTTTCGAACAGAGTTGTTGATGCGTGGAACAATCTTCCGAGTAGGGTGATCGAGAGTTGGACCTTGGGTAGTTTTAAAAAGAAATTACACAAATACATGAGTGGGAGGGGCTGGGTTTGATTGGTGTCGTCTGTATGGGAGTAAATTCTTGGGTAGTTTTGGGTAAGGGTGGTTTTTGTTAAGGACATGCCTTGTATGGGCCAGTAGGCCTTCAGCAGTGTTCCTCCATTCTTATGTTCTTATGTGATTTTCGCTCATCATGAGGCGGTCCAAAACGCAGGGGTTCGAGTCCTTGGCTATCGCAGTGTTTTTTACTGATTAAATACCACTCATTCGTGTTACAATAATGTAAAATACTGCTTGCGGAGGCTAGTAAAACCAAACGGGGAGTAGAATGAAATTAGTTTCTTCATTATGGCAACTTCCGATGTAAATCTGTTTTGTGTTCGATTAGTTAGAAAGTTGAAGAAGATCCATTTGCCCCTTTGCCAGTTTTCCTTTTGCCGCAAATTTCTGTTATTACCTCAGTTGGCACTTTTTTAAGGCTTTTGCGAAATTTTCTGTGTATAAATTCTGCATTCTGTTGTTTTCCAAGGCATCAAGCCATATCATAGTGGTCCAGTAGTTGCGAGAGGCAGAGCGACCGCTCGAACCCTTTTCCCCCCCGATTGTGCAATTCAGGTGGTCTGCATTCCTGCTTCTTAGAACTCTTTCAAGATTTTTATAAATGTAGAACGTTAGAGATATTGGTCTATAGTTCTTAGCTATTGCTTCGCTGCCACCTTTGTGGAGTGGGGCTATATCCGTTGTTTTTAGTGATTGTAGAATCTCACTTGTGTCTGTGCTCCTTCTCTATAGCATATTTAGAGCCCACGAAAGTTTTTTTTTTTTTTTGCAGTTCTTATTAAACACAGAGTTTCCCCAGTCTGGGTCTGGGGTGAGTGTTTGGGCATGTTGTCAATGGCTCTCTCAGAGTCTAGTATTTGAATTGTCATCTTTAGACTTAATAGTGGCTCACTAAACAGGGGTCGTATTTAGATTTCAGTATTTTCATTTATTTCTTTGTTGTCATTTTGTGAAAGTTCCATCTTGTTTGAGCGGTTGCCGATACGAGATATGATTTTGCCTTGTTTATGGCATTTGAAAAGAAATATTTCGAATTTCTTTCAATTTCACTAATCGCTTTTACCTCTTCCTGTCTCTCCTGGATCTTGTATGAGTCCTTTAACTTAAGCTCAGTATTTTCCACTTCCCTGGTTTGGGTTTGCCTCCTTCCCTGTTTCAGATAACCTAGCGTTCTTAAGGAGCTCAGTGATTCTTCGTTTTCTCGTGTAAAGGGAGCGTCTCTCTCTCTCTCCAGTTTTATTTTCATTTAGCACATGATTTTCCTGGTCCCAGCTGATGTTCCTGTTGTTGAAGCTGAATTTGGCAAAGGCACCCTCGTAGCTGTATAAATTTTGCTGTTCAGAACCCCTGTGCATGTCAGTCTGGACTTCGATTAGATGGTGTTCTGAATTAGTTGTTTTTAATATTATGTTTCTTACTGGTTCCTAATTATTTGTGAAAATAAGGTCAAGTGTATTTTCCAGTCTTGTTGGCTCCACTATCTGCTGGCTTAGGGTGTATTTATTGAGATATTCAGCAGCTCATGTGTTGGTTTTGGGGATTGTCATCTGAGCTGCCTTCACGGATTACTTCTGCTACAGCATTATTTTGTACATTCTTCCAATTCGTATGTCTTAAATAACAAAAAAAAGCACAATACCGTGACTGGAACAATACACAAATAACCCGTATATAGAAGAGAGGAGCTTACGATGACGTTTCGGTCCGACTTGGACCATTTACAAATTTCAATTCGTAAATGGTCCAAGTCGGTCGAAACGTCGTTGTTAGCTCCTCTCTTCTATGTGCGGTTAATTGTGTATTGTATGTTTTAGACTGAAATACCACCAGCAAGATGTTTGGAATTTGGGGGGGCGGGGTAGGAGGTTTTTCCAGACAGTAGTCAATTTTCAATAGCTGTTCCTTGGTTCTCGATCTTTATTGTTAAAACGTCAGCTTCATCATTTGGGGGTGTAAAGTGTCCCCGTGCAAATGAGTTTTGTCAAAAAGGGGCAAATCCCCTTTGCTTCCTGTTACATCCTGTCGCATCTAAAAAGGTTGTACCCCAGTTATCAATATTTCACTGCCCTAGTGATCTTTTGCATGGTCTCTGTGAAGGCTGCAAACACACATTTGATTCCTATAGAAGTTCACTGATAAAGGTTTTTGTTGTTGGTGGATGGGTTAATGTCCCGTATATTAGCAAATATAAATAAGTGTTGCGTGTTTTTGTGAGACGATATTAATTTTCCCCAAAGAGTCCAGAATTAAACAGCGAAAAAGGATAATTTTACTTAAAATTAAGAAACGGAAAGTTATGTTTTTGGAAATTTATTGATGTTATTTGATGTGGGGAAGTGGGACCCGTTTTTTGGACAAAAATATAGGGGGGGAAGGTCAACCTGGGGAGATACCTGGAGAAGGTTTTTTTGGGGTCTAAGCCCCCGCGGTGGAAAGGGTTGATCAACCAGGCTGTTACGATGGCCACACATAAACCCAACGTTTTGAACCCCACCCACTGACAGGTACTGACAAGGGGGCCTGTTCAGCCCCCCTTAAAGTAGCCGGGGCTGTTGGGAAAACCCCTTTTATTTTTGGGGGGGAAAAGTTTAACAGTTTTTGGGGCCCCCAACATTTTACTGTGTTTTTCTTTAGCATACTTGTGGGGACCCCTGCTTTTCAATGGAGGAAATGTTGCATCTTCCCAGCTTTTTCTTTCATTGGGGGTGATTTTTTGTGCAAGTTTGTTACTAATCCCTCTAGGGTTTTTCCCAATGTTCTATCCCAAAAATTTTTTCGCCTTTCATTCCGGGAAATACAAACTTGAACCCTTCCAGGACTTCAACGTTCTCATAATTTTGATGCTTTATCGTACTTATGTTTGCCGGAAAGTTCTCTGTCACTCTCCAGGTCAGCAAATTTTGCGTGCATTGAAGGGGGGATTGTGTACCAGTTTTCCAGCCTAGAAGGGGGAAGCAATTAGGGAGTACATCATGGGCTTTTGGGGTCCCTGGTTTGAAAATTTATTATCCATTCTATCATTTTTCTAAAGATAGGAAAATACATTGTTGTGGTCTTTGAAGGTGAGAGCCTTCAACATTATACACAAAACCTTTTTATTTCTCTCCCATCCTTTCCTTGGATACCCCCACCCTCCTCCCCTCCCCTACAGATTTATCCCCCTCAAAGTCACCAAACCCCTCAAAACCTCTCTTCGGCCCCCTGAAAAAACTTTTGTAAATTACACCCTTCCTAATTTCCACACTACGAATTTTTGCTTACATTCACACACTTGCCCTTTAAAACAACAGTTTCCC